>JAUMHO010004276.1:0-15301 GCA_032360965.1 Ulva armoricana | reverse complement strand
GAAACCCAGGGGGGCACGCGGAATCGAACCCAAGACCTTCCGAAGAAGGGGTCAGCTTTTATATCATCCTCCGACCACTGGACCGCAAGGGTATCACTGAATGGGTGCCACAGCCACACTCACAGTGCAAGCCAGTCAGCCATTGATCCGTTGAACCGTTGAACCGTTGACAAACGTCACGTTGTCACGTTTGTCAACGTGAAACCGTGCTGCAGCTCTTCGGTGCATGAACCAGGGTCAGGGGAGAGGGGACGAGATCTCCCACAGGAGTTGCTGTGAATGGAGATGTACAGAATTCTTAACCAGCAAAAAAATGTCCGAAAAGCACAAAACCTAGTTGGGATCAGGATGACGCCAGACGGGCATCAGCCACAGCACCCCTGACTGGTACCTATTGGCAGCCTTGGGCAACCAGATCAGCCTGACACTAGCTCTAGGTGGTGAAGCAAGGGCTGCGTGCTGCAGTCTCGTCTCACGCTGCCCTCGATTACAACACTACGGAAGCTCAGCAGAGCTGTGCCCCCGGCTGGAGGGCGCCGGAGCTGTGCCCCCGGCGCCCTCCAGAGCTGTGCTGTGCGCTGTGATATGTGCTGTGCTGTGCGCTGTGAACTGTGCTGGGCTGCTGGGAGCCCACTGTGGGGGGCCTCTCTCGCCAGTGCACACCAGAAATGTCAGCATATCTGGCAGCCTGGGAGCATCCATTCTTATTCTCATCTCCACCTAGGACTGTCCACACCCGGACTGGACCTGCATGCATGGTGCAGCTGGACCTTCATGATGGTGAATGAGTGTGCTGCAAGACTGACAAAGAGAGAGTGAGATCAGTAGCACAATGGCAAGCACAAGCAGGCTGCACTTGAGGCTCCACCCTGGGGCAGGCCAGACTGAAAAGACGGTTTGGTGCGGCCCCTGATCATGAGCAGCTGGTGACAGGTGTGCCATGGGCAGGAGGGCTGCTGTGGATCTTCACAGCAGTGAGCTGCAGTGCCATGGGCAGAAGTTAGTCATAACTTTTTTGTGCTTTTACAGTTTCAGAATCAACTGCCAGGGCTGCAGCTGCTGACTTGGATCACACACAGCCATGGCAGCCACTGTTTTCCACACTCTGTGCAACACCATATCATAGTTGATCAAGTGCTACATCATATCATGGATGGTCAGGCTGGAGGGCGCCGGGGCGGGTCAGGCGAAGCTGACCGGCTGCAACAACCCAAAGCAGTGCCTCTAAGCAGATCCCACTCATGTTGATAACAAAGCAGGCTTGCAACCGACCGGATGTCCTCGTTCCTGATCAGTAAGGCCAGCTGCTGTAACATGTGGCTGTGGTGGGTCGGTGCAGCCCCTTCTGGTGACACATGATGCCTGGTTATGCTGCATTTGAGGCATTGTGAGAAGTGCAGCTGCTCCGTTTGCGTGTGTGCTGTTTGGATTCAGGGACAGGTTCTGGGTGAGGTGACTGGCGTATTGCATGCGCAAGCCTCTGTTGTTTGTGCTGGCTTGTGCGACTAAAGAGAAACAGGGGGGGGGGGGGTCGAGAATCACGCCAGACTCAAACGGGCATCGGCCACAGCACCCCTAGGGGCGGACAAAGCAGACGGGGCAATCACATCCACTGGGCAAGGGGGAGGTGAGGGAGGGGGCACCGTCGGGAAGGGGCACTACCCCTTGGCGATGCTGGGGACTGTTCCATTGATCTCTGTGTAACACACATGATGCCTGCTCTAGTTTGAATGGCGCTTGGTATCCTGCAGCGTAGCATATTGGCCACTGTGGCCGATGAACGTTTGGGTTTGGCGAGTTGACCAATGTGTTGTTTTTCTTTTCTTTGTCTGTTTTCACTTGGCAGTCTGCAAGGACAGGGCACCACTAGGGCGTGGGTGCTGAGCTGTATCATACGAGCTTGCTGTTGCATGTCCAGGTGCACCACAGGGCTGCCCACCAGTGCTGGGCAATCATGCTGTTTTGATAGAGAAACTCAAATTTGTCAGCTTGAATTTCTGGGGCAAGACTCTGACAATGTACCTCCACTGCCCATTTTTGGGAGAGATGGATCGTGTGGTCGCACACCTTGGTCGTGACCATGGTTTGCACCAGCGCGTGCCTTTGAGGGTTCAATCGGTCACTGCTCCCTCCCCCCCCCACCACTTTTCACTACAGGTCGATCTCCGCTAAGCACACACTTCAGTGCATAGACTGTGCATGACTTGCAGTTGCAGCCTGAAGCAAAGGAGCGGCACTGCTTTGTGTACGCAATTCTTTCCGTTGCCTGGAGCCAAGCTCATGCCTACACCTGGTGCCTGCCTCGCACGTAACACCTCAAGGGGTTCGGAGTTAAGAGGAGTCAAGAGGAGTTAAGAGGAGTCAAGAGGAGTCAAGAGGAGTCAAGAGGAGTCAAGAACCAAGCGCTCGACGATATCGACTACTTTGTGTTCACAAATCAGGATTCGTCTCATTTGATCTTGCTCAGCCTGTTCTCTAGCATGGCAACCATCCATCTGAGGTAGACCCACTCAGGCCGGAACAGAACAGGTGGTTCAGTTTCAAGTTGGGTGGCACCCGCCTTGACATGTCTGAGGACCTCCATTGGTGACATTGTTTTGTCTGTTGCTTCCCCGTATGTAGGGGTGGAACTGATGTTTCTGTTCTGCTGTTGCCTCCATTATGCGGAGGTTTTCCCCGTACCCGACCCCTCCCGCGAAGGGGCCGGCCAACAACGTCGGCTGGGCTTGGGCTGGAGTTGACGTACGTGATGACCGTCGTGTTGTTTCAGCCACGGGAAACCCATGAGATGGGCACATGAAACGGATCGTGTTGATATGATGCGTTACACCAAGATGAAGTCCGAAGTCTTCTCGTGACTCTAGCACTTATTAACCGTGGATACGCAATGTCACACCCAGCGCTGCAGCTAGACACGACTTAACGGGATAGTCCTAATGCATGTAAGCGAAATGGTCACAGCACAGCTGCGTACACTGTGGCTGCGGCGCATCACTCCCGAGCCCAGAGGCAGCCAACACATTCAAGGCAAATAGCATACACTAGGCATGCTTGCAGTGCATAGGGGGCGTTCGATGATCGACTTTGCTGGCACTGCTGTCGCCTTGCACACTGAACAGTCCACGCTACACCCACGCATGCAGGTCAGCGTCCCTAGCTGCCTGCTGCCTGCTGCCACACATCTGTCCATCCAAACAGAATATAAAATGAATACGATCTGGTATCACGCCATGCTAATCCTAGCATCAACCACACGCCCCAAGGCACGTAACGGGTGTCCGAATACTGGATTCACGACGCAAGCACCGCCCCAGCCGCACAAGCAACCGCACGCCAGCAGTGGCCCAGCACACAGCACAGCCATCACGCCGCACAGGCGGCATCGAATTCACCAAGGGCACAGACGCGCAATTGCAGTTGTGTACAACACTAGTTCACGTCGCCGAGGGCGGCGCTGCCAGCTGGCACAGCACAGCACAGCACGCAGCTCTTCAGTCCAGGCCTCGCGATGGAGCCGGGTCAGCCGGGCCCGGCCGGCAGCACTCCCGCCTCGGTCGCGGCACCCGGCAACCAGGGAGGACCGGGATTGGATCGCGCAGGCCTCCCACCGGCAACAAATATAACAATCATGGAGTCCATTTTCAGGGGTGTGCCCCCACAAATCAATTAATATACAGAAATAGCTGCGGACGAGTCATCCAGATCATGGCAGACCTGCGCAGTCCATGATCGATGCAGCCATCTACTGGGCCGTATGTCCACTTACGTGTGCCATGCCTCCCCCCTGGACTGGGTCAACCCTACCACACCGGACAGTACCTCAACAGTTCAGCACCAGACTGAAACCAAGAGCGCCTCCCCCACCATGCCTGAACAGGCCTACGCGATCTCAAACGCCCCATACATCCCTACTGAAACCCGCAGGGAACCTGAAACATGGTGCACAGGACGCAGCACGCGCTTGACCGCGGCATGGCCGCACACGCAGCACGCAGCGCACAGCGCGATGGTTCTGATGGGTGCTCGGCAGCCAAACGCGTGGTGCACTCGGAACGGCACGAGCTCTGCGTCTCGTCCATGCGAGCAGAAACCGGCGATGGCGATGGCGGAGTGGGACCAGGGGACTCAGTACGGCCGGTGACCAGCGGACTGGCCGCCGGGCACGGCTGCGGGGTTAGGGGCGGGCGAGATATCGAGCTGTCGAAGCACCCGAGGGGTAAGGGGCGTGTTACGGAAGAGACGATCGCGGAAACCCTGAGTGGAGACGAGGGGATCCGGGCGTTGGATGCTCAGGTAGGCACGCTTCGGTCCTGCAGGAGGTGCTTGCGAAGGAACAAGACGGCCTGCCCGAGTACGCGGTCCCCCGCCAGCCCCTGCTTGTCCGCCTGGTGCACAAACCCATGCGGCACCCCCGCCTCGACACGGATCTGCACCGCGTCAGCGCTGTGCGGCGCGGCGGCGGCGCCGCCGTTGGCGCTCGGCCGCCGGGCGCGCGCGCGGCGCATGTCGTCGATGAAGTCCGGGGGCACGAGGCCGTCGTCGCCGGCGAAATGGAGGAGCAGCGGCTGTCGGACGCGTGAGAGCGCGGCGAGTTCGATGCGGGTGCCGTAAAAGGCGACGCCGCAGGCGTACGTCGGCCGGCGGGGGGGCGTGGCGGCGTCGAGGAGGTCGTCGTCGATGGAGGCGTCGGAGGCAAAGACGTCGCAGTACGTGGCCGGGGGGGCCGCGCACGACTCGAGGAGGTCGGTGCGGGAGTTGCCAAGCGCGTCGACGACGCGGCCGCCGCCGAAGCAGAAGCCGAGGAGCGCGACGCGCGGCGCGCCAGCGGCGGCCATGCATGCGGCGACGGCAGCGGCGACTTCCACTGGCCAGGTATCTGCACGCGGCGTCGGTCGGCTCAGCGGAGCGCGCGGAGAGAACCTGATGAGCTGTCAGGGTGGGAAACATGTTGACTCCTCTCTGACATGCACTGTTGGTGAAAGAAGCAACAAGGCCGGCCGACGAGTGGCGTGTCCGGGTGGCCGCAGGTGCCGCGACAGCTTGGACTCCTGGTGCAAGTTCCGGTTTGCTCAGATTTTTAATGTTCACATTTTATCTTTCAGATTTATCGCTCAGATTCTATCATTTAGTCATGCATCGCCCCTGCGTTAATTCGGTCACTTTTGTCTGGCAAAAATCAGATGACTTGAGCTGAGAACTGAGACAAGGGGCACTTTATGGGAAGGGGGACTGCATGCACATAAGCACTGGGTTCAGCGTTCGGCACTGTGGGTGCACCATAGCCATGGTTATGGATGTGACGCCACTTTGGATTGTGTGGTTGTTCGGTTGTGTTGGTTATTTTGTCGTTTGCTTGGAGCGGTTTGTGATTTTACGCCTTGGCGCTGCCGGGCGTTTAGGTTGGTCCCCATGTATCATCGGCACCGGGTGCTTCGTCTGGGCACTTGGCGTTGGTTGGCATGTGGCCTGCAGGCTGCTGCGCATGATGTTGGCCGCCTCGGATCGCAGATGGTGTTGATCACAGATAGTGTTGCTCGCTGGTGCCGCGAGGTGAAATGTATGTCGAAGTACGGAAAAGAAAGGACAAGTATCGCAGGGCATCACGCCAGGAAAAAAAAAGACATCGGTCATCACGCCAGACCCAAACGGGCATCAGCCACAGCACCCCTGCCAGTAGGGGCGACAAGTGTAAGAATGGAATGGCCTATTGTGCAGTATTAAATTATTATAATAATAAATAAATCGGGCATCACGCCAGACCCAGACGGGCATCGGCCACAGCACCCCAGTACCACAAGCAAGCAGGCTCTCAGAGTGCAGGCAGGTATGTGAGTGGCGCCGGCACGGCAGCGCATGCTGGCCTGAGTCCTACTTCGATTGGGTAGGCAGGGGCGCAGCGGCGCAGACATGAGCACCCGGGGCCTGACAGCTTGTGTTGCGCGGCTGAGATGATATTCAGTTCATGCCCCACACATTCAACTCGACCAATCACGATTTCTCTATCAAAATGTTATGGTGGAACGCTGCGGACAGGGACCTGCTGCAGACAGGCCGTTGAGCTCGAGAACATTCTGGGCTCGTCTACCTCAATGTATGATTACATTGCCGTATCTGTAAGGACATGGACACCTTCGGCGACCGGGACCGCGACCGGCTAAACCCTCAAAGGCACACGGTGGTGCAACCTCCGGTCACGACCAAGGTGTGGGACCACACGAGCCATCTCTCCCAAAGGCAAAGGCACGCCTGTGTAGTCTGAGTGATTGCCGATGTGTGCAGGAGATGCCACCAAAGGGACTTGGCAACCAGCATCGGCACTCCTGCTTACGTTCCGGTGGCCATGGACTGCTGCCAAAACAGGTACAGGTGAGCCGGCTCATGCATGTTGCCATCACGTTCACATGTTGTTAGGGTCTGTCACGATGCGATCGTTGATGAATGTCTGGCCGCTGACGTCTGATGAGGCCCTTTAGCAAGGCATAGACATAGAAACAGTCACGACATAGACATAGCGATGTAGGGCTCACCCAGCCTGTGAACAGCAATATCCAGTGCATGTTTCTTAACCTCGAATTTGAGGATACACATGTTGTTTTCATGATCATGTGGATCAGGGTTCATGTCATGATCATGTGGATCAGTGACACCTGTGTCATTCCGATCATTGGGGTGCCGTGGCAGGGGGTGCCACATTCTCTCTTTTGCCGCTGCTGCCCGTCTGGTGCTGGTGGGAACTGCATGCAGGTTGCTGGGGCGTTTGGTGTTCCAGGGCTGTGCCAAGAATTTTTGCAGTTTTGCAGATTTCCAGTTTTGCGTTGTCCTTGCTGCAGTAGTCTAGTGGTTAGATTTGTTTGTGGGTTGTGTGGCTCTGGAAGTAAGAATGACAGGTGTGGGTGATGCGCCTCATGTGTTGCGTGTGCTGGCTTGTGCTGGCTTGTGCTGGCGTGTGTGCGTCTACCCCTTTGCCCCCTTGCGGTGCTGGGCTGCATTGATCTGATCTCTGTGTGTCAGGCTTGCAGCTGCGGCTGGTCACATGACATGCATGTGACCACAGGCTGACCAATCAGCATGTGTCAAGGCTGGCACACTGGAACTGGTGGATCTATGACTCATGTCCAGCAGAGCTGAGTCATTGCTCGTTCGGCTGGTGGACGTGGCCGCTGGACCAAGAATATGTACACAAACACCAGAGAAGCCAAGGCACCGGCGTCAGAGTTCAGTAGTGTGCTGGGCATGCAGTGTGCTGGTGGGAAGGCGAGGATAGGTCTTGATGAGAACATGGGACAGAACAAAAGGAGCATGCTCTGGAGCGACTGTGTCTGAAAACACAAGGGTTGTTTTTGCTTGTTGCTCATCAGCTGAAATCAAAGAAACAGGCACACAGAGCGGATAATGTGCAGGTTTTATCACTGGTGTTAAGTGCAAGTGCAGGTGCAGCCAGTGCAGCTGACTAGACAGGCCAGTCCTCCGCAGCCCATGTGTGCACCTTTGTGCCTGTGCCTGTGTGTGTGTGTGTGTGTGTGTGTTGAAAGCCCTGAAAGAGGGCTTCTCTACCTTCACACGCAACATGGGAAATTCCTGGGAACCACCAGGCTGCACACCGTTTAGTACACCAGTCAGCACCAGTCACGTGAAACAATCATGCAGCTCCATCAGCTGTCAGCTGTTTAATAGTTAACAGTGAAGCATCTGCACACTGTGTGAATGGAACATTGGTGATAGACGTAGTGAGCAGGTTTTTTAGCAGGCAAGTTCAGATGCTGGCGGGAACAGGGAGAAAGGGATAGCATGTATGACACCAAACCCAACACAAGCGGAGCACCGAGCAAGGGTTCACACCACCAATGTTTGACCGCCATTCCTCGAATGGTCCAGAGGTAACAGGAGTCTGCTCAGGCCACGGCTCCTCCCGGAATAAGTCTGGCATGTAGACAAGGCACTGCAGAGCATCGGCCAGGCGCTGGCTCACGCGCAGGTTGTCCAGTGTGTCGCAGCCGAAAATGTCGCTTAACAGCAAGACTCCAGCTTCGCGGCTTGCCTGCTGATTCCCGTTGGTGTGCCTGCTGGAGTTTCCCCGTGCCATGGCGCCGTTCGTCTCTGCAGGTGTGTCGTTGCTATCGCGTCCTGGACGTGCCAGCTCGGCTGGCGTTGGCTTGAACACGTAACATCGAGTGGTATGGCCCGCAACATCGACCAGTAGTAGAGATGACCTCGGACGTTGCGATGGATTAGCTAGCATGTTTGCGCTTGCGCAGGCGATCTTGCGCCGGGGAGCCACCTCTGATGCACGTGGCTTCTTGGTGTTGCTTACGAGTCCAACAGGCGCTCGCCTTGCAAAGGTCGGGGATCTTGATATTGACACAAACACCTGCACAACGAGAGTTGGTTTGGTCAGCTTGATGAGGACCGGGCGATGCTGAAGTGACCCGAGCGACAATGATCCATTCGCGTTCGTTCAAAACTGAGCTCGTCTTCCTGACCGGTCGGACAATCTATTGTCCGATACAGGTCATCAAAGCAAGTGGAAAATGCTGCATTCCACATCCGCACTGTTCCAAAGCCACATAATCTGGATACAGCTCGTTCGCGTGTCCCAGAAGGCGCACTCGGGTCGTGCGAAGCGACCCGACTCGGCAGTGTGGCTTCGGGGGCTGCTGGAACGTTTGCTATGCGGAAGCTCTGTAAGCAGCACGCCACTAGCGAACACGCGTCGATAACATGTAGATGGGGCGACGCGGAATAACAGAGACTGCGCAGCGCCAATTCCCGTCACAGTGCTGAGGAGGCTCCAGCAGCTTACACTCGCTCCCACCGCTAGAAGACATTGCTTGCCCCGGAGCAGCATTGAAAATCTATCCATTCAATATTCTGACAGTATCAGGTGCTAGAAATACCTGCATGGTACCATTGAGTCCTGAAGCAAGGAATCGCTATCGCGGAAGGATCGTCAGGCAGCCTTAAGTGCGTTGACCTCTTTATGAAAGGAAATTCTATCGTAATGTAAATCGGATTGCCCCTTTCCCAGTCTGGTGTAATCTCAAGGTTGCCTCAGCGTCCTTCGCGGTGATCACGCAGGCAGATGAATTGACCATACAGAATAGATGTGTATACCCGCGCTCTGTGTTCTTGCAGGCAATGACAGTATCCAAGTTGAATTAAGTCTTGCTAAATGAATTTGACGTGTCTGCAGGAAATCTATCCAGAACTTGGCATCCGCAGACTTTCGTTATCTTGGTCAGTGTTCGTTTTCGTCCTTCGCCATCCCAAGACTTTCCGTTGGCTCCCGCAACAAGAATAGCCCTATCATGACCCAATCGAACGTCGCGTCCATTGTTGCCGCGTGCGATGCAATCCTGCTGTCTCCTAAAAATGCCGCGACGCTTGAAGACTTCCTTGCGGACCATTCTGTCTCATCCATATCCATGTGCGTGCGTCCGGACCCTGAGATGCCGATTTGTTGATTTACATGACCAAATCATCAGAACGGTGTTAAACATTGGCAAGCAGATGGCATTCTGAAGTGTGTGAATTTTGTCGTTCGATCGCCGCGGTGGCTGTATACGTGGTGCACGAAAGTGCACACTGAGTACAGGGCGCTTCAAGAACTCGCGAGCTCGCCAGATTCCGCTGCTGACGCGAACACAGCCACACGCGCAATAACACAGCTCACCAGTGCCACGCAAGCGCCTGCACCGCTGGCGAAGATGCTGCCTTCAGCTCAAGCTGCACTAGCCGCTGGAGCACCGAGCCTCCGCATCCTGGGGTGTCACATCATCGCCCAATGGCTCAGGTGTACGGGCGAAGAAGCAGATAGCAAACAACCTGTGTCTCTCCTCCTCTACATGCTCGAGGTATTCCTCTCGATGCACAGGCACTGGATACACCGGTGCAGCCTTGTTTCCATTCACTGGCTCAGTCCAACAATGCCACAAGAGCCCAGGCATCCTGCTCACGTCTGCACGCCTCCTTCTACACCTGACAAGTTCGCGATGTACTCACACGATGGTGCTCGTTGCATGCCCGAAAGCATGCCGGAGCATCCAAGTGAGGATGATCTACCTGTCAAGACAGCCATGCCACATGTCCCCCAGAGGGTGCAGCGGGAAGCGAAAGCTGTAGCCTACAGCCGATGAGGAGAGAGAGCAACGTCCACAGCACCCGTGACTGTGCAGGATGGCGACACGGATGTGGCAGAAGCAGCAGCAGCAGCTCTGCAGCAGGTCGCCTCTGATGCAGAGCGCCTGCAGCGCTTCCTGGAGGGCAGGCCGGAGCAGCTGAAGGCCGTGATGGATAACGAGGATGCGATCGCTCGGTCCCGAGGCCTCGCCCTTATGGTCCGCCTGGCAGGAGCATCACCAGAGTCTGCGCAGGCGGTACTCGACAGTGGTGCGCACTCGCTGCCGCACCAGCTGCGCCTCATGCTCAGCATATATCGCAGCAGCAGACTTCCTGACAGCAGACATCAACAGCAAACATCAGCCATGTGATACAGCTTACGTCCCTGTGTGCATCAAATCGCCTGGAAACCCTCGTCAGCTGCACTGGACGCTCCATCAAACCAAGGCCGAATGCAGTTGACATGCAGCAGCCATGCTTGAAAGACGTGAAAGGCCTTCGACTTGGCATCCGTACCAATGCAAGCCAGGCTTGCGTTGCTGGAGTCACTTCAGTCACTCGAGTCAATTTCCCATTGCTGTGACCATTGCTGTGACGCAAATCGAACTACCAGGTTACGACCTGGATGCAGCTGCTACATACGTTCTGCAGATCCTTCACCTGCTACAAAGTGCCTGCGACATGCCTGCCGCTCTGCGCTGCACGCACTGCACCCTCGTATTGTGCGGCGCATGTCATTGTCTAGGGTGTTGTCCTCAAAAACCAACCTTGATACATTGAGATTTCTCTATCAAAATGGCATGATCGCCCAACACTACATGCCTGTCGCTCTCCGCTGCGCGCGCTGCAGTCCCAGTACCAGCGCCTGCGGCGCTGCATCACCAACCCACAAAAGCCGCAAACCCATCGCCCGCCAGAGTTGAGGAGTCGTGAAATTTGTTATACAGGAGTTACAAATTTCCAGATTGATTTTTGGGGCCACACACAGGAAACTGCCTCGATCGCCCGTGCCCATGAGATGAACACTGTCACTCACCACTGGGCGAGCCACACAGGTTCCTGTCAGCAACTGCTGCAGGCCGCGGCACACCCGTCAAGTGACACACAGTGTGCCATCGTCCATGCGCTGCTTGACATGAGGTCTCGTCTGCCTCGCAGGCGCGCTAGCGCAGTTCCTGGCAGAGCTCGCGGCAGAGGACGACGTCCTTGCGCGCCTCGCGGCGCTGCAGCACCTGCTTGAGCTCGCGCAGCAGGAGTCCGTGCCGAGCGTGCTGCGTGCTGAGATCGCGCCGCACGTGTTCAAGCTCGTCGAGGCGTCGGACGAGCCGCCTATGCGGCAGGCGGCAGTCGCTGCGACGGCCGCGCTGCTGCAGAGCGGCGAAGACGCCGAGCTGGTGGCGGAGGCGGTGAAGCACTTCACCCTCGTGCTGCAGGTGCGCAGCCTCTGCAACCGTTCACGTGGTCCATGCATGCACCACATGCGCGCGTTTGCTGAGTGCGACAGCATGCCTCGCCGAACTCCTCTGCGGTGCGCCATCGCGCATCATGCACAGACGCGAGCCGGGGATTGCGGACCGAGTGGAGCGCCTGCGCATTGGTGCTGCTCGGCTGAGCAGAGTTTCCGGGTGGTCTGGTGTGACACTCGATACATGGTCGCTTCCTTTGTTGGGCTGTCTTGTTCGCTGAGTTCCACTACGCACTCCGGCCAGAAGCGTGATGGCGATGGGCAGACAGACTGCCCTTCGCTGCAGATGGGCTCAGATGTCTTTCACCAGCAGCAACTTGGAACACGCCAGGATTTCGCTTTAACCCGATGCCCGCCGTACGTGACTGAGGTACAGGCTGGGCAGCACCACAGCGCCGCACGCTGTGGCTTCCTCGCACTGCCAGTCGCTCTTGACGTCACAGTCCCCTATCCTGCGGAGCATCGAGGCACCGGTGCCGCAGCAACAACCGCGTCTGAGTTGCACGCGTTGCTGCCACCAGAGCACCATGCGTGTGCACTGAACACCAGGGGGGTGCGCTGCAGGACGACGGCACGTCGGTGCAGATGGCGGGGCACGTGTTGGACGCGGCGGGAATGCTGGGAGGAGCACCGGAGAGCCGCGGCGCGGTCGCGCGGTCGCCGCTGCTGCCTCGGATGGCCGCCGCCGCGGTCGGCCGCGCCGTGCCTCTGCCGGTGCGCGTCGCTGCGATGCACGCCCTCGCCGCCTGCGCCGGAGCGGAGGAGATCACCAGCGACTCCGACATGCTGCGTGCTGTGCTGTGCAGCCAGGTGTGCCTCGCTGCTGCTCCGATGGCCACCCGTGGGGGGCCGGTGTGCGGACGTGTGGGGGGGCCGATCGAGCCGCGGCGGCGGTGCGAGCGTGTACGACTGTCAGCGGCAGTGCGAAAGCAGTGGGAAAGCTTGCAGCACCGTAGAGGGGCTGCTGTGGCGGTCGGTGCAGCTACGGCTGTGTCCTGTGGCAGGCTCTCTCGTCTGTCGGGCAAGGTGTGTGTGGGGTGTGCAGGCTGAGACAGCCCTGAAGGCGGAGCTGTTTGAGAACGCCTTCCCCGACGCAAACGTCGCCATGGGCCTCGCGCAGAAGCTGCTGGAGCTGCTGCAGCAGCCGTTCGAGGACATCAAGGTGAGGCCTCCATGCCTCCTGTGTCACGCAGCTTGGAGCGGCTGACGTCATTCTCCACGGTCTTGCTCCAAAATCAAACCTGTTGAGTTGAGATTACTGTATCACGATAGCACATTTGCCCTACACTGGTGCGTCGGGCGCTGTGCCTTGCGCACACACATCATCGCCATCTCTTCTGGTACCCGCAGCTAGCGCCGATCGTCGCACGCTGCACAACCAGACAAACCGATGACACCGCTTCTGCTTTCACAGTGAAAGCAAGCTCTTGCGCCAGCCAGAGCACCCCTGCTGGCACAGGTACACCAAGTGACTCGTACCCAAAAACTCCAAAACTTTTGGAAGTGCCGCATGCATGGCACGCATGCACAGTACACCATTTGGCAGCGGCCTGATGCGTCATAGCGCAGCTGTCACAGGTGATGTAATGAAATCTGCTCCCACGGCATACTTGCATGTAACGCGTGCCTGCTGAGCGCAGCACGAACACAGCACGAGCCTGCCCATGTGCGCTGTCCCCAGCACTGCTGCTGCTTCTGCCGGCATCCTTTGCTGGTGTGACAACAGTGTTGTGACATCGGCCGTCTGCGTCACGTAGCGCACTCCTGAAGTCCATGCACTCGGCCGTTGACCGGCCAGTACGGGACAACTGGTGCACCGCCATCGCGGGTGGCTTTGGAACGGCGCAAGCGGCTCCTGAGGGCGTGCTGTGGCTACAGGTGCCGACGTACCGCTTCTGTACCGCCATGTGCGTGCGGCCGTGGTTCGCGCTGGAGCTGTGCCAGCACACCGGCCTCCTCGACTTCCTGTGCGACCCCGGCAGCGAGCACGGCACGCTCAGCGCGTGGCGCTTCGGCGTGCTGCGCGTCCTCGAGGCGTCCGCCGTCGCCGCCGCCACGGCCAACGGCGCGGCCAGCGCGACGCAGACCGCGCTCGTCGAGTTTGCGCCCCGGCTCGGGGCGGCGGCGGCGCAGGGGCCGTATGGGGTGCCCTCCGCTGCTGCCGCTGCAGCCGATGGTGCCCCGCCGCAGGTCGCGGTCGCGTCCCGGGCGACCTGATGTGCCGACCAGCGACCGGGGGTGTGGAGCAGCTGCTCATGCATGTGAGTGGTCAGCTTCAGGAACAGCCGTGGGCGTTGCTTCCGTCAGGGAGCCGTTACTCGTGTCGCGGGTCTGCCGTGGCAGCGTCGTTGCTAGTGCCACGATACCCTCCAATGCCATCGCATGCGGTGAGTCACCCCGGCCCGGGGAAATGCGTGGGCGCCTCAGGTTGAGCGTGGTGCCAGGTTTCTTAATTGTCGAGGGAGTGCTATTCTTCGCATGCTGTGGTTTCGGGCATGACATGAAATCTGTCCAGCGTCGGTGTCCCCGACTGCATCAGAAGGAACAAGTCTCGGGTTTCTGACACTGGCGCAGGTCGATCGCTGGTCGATTGCCAACACGTACATGGCACTGCCAGCCAAACGCTGCTGTGCGAGCGCTGCTGCGCTCTCACGGTTGTGCAGCGGGGCCTGTGCGGTTCGCCCCAGTTGTACCGAAACATGGCTGTGGGGGCGACAAGAGTGGGGAGACGAGTTGGGGGCTCGGACGAGTGCGGCGCCTGAGCAGCTGCCGCATGCATGAGCGAGAGCCTGAATTTCCGATGCGGTTGTTTGCTTGCATCTGCGGCTGCGGAGCAAGTGAGCCGCCATTTTGCATGGCCTCGCACAGCGTGCGGAGGCTGTTGTGTTCTTGACCGCTACGCCCGTCCGTCAACAGCGCCAGCTGTTGCCCGGGTGGCCAGAGGGGTGGTGACGCCTGCGTGCGAGCGAGGCCCCGTCTCGCTCTCGGCACACGCTCCGCGCGCAGAGACTGTGTACGCTTGCGTTTGTGAATGTTTTGATGCTGGTCGTGTGTGGCCAGGTGCGGCGAGAGGTACCCGTCAAGGATAGTTCTAGCCGTAGGTTTGTAGATAGGAAGGCAGTTGGCCCCTATGTGTGCAACGTGCTGGCAATGCAAGCAGGCTGAGGAGCTTGTGTTCATAGTGCTGGCAAAGCAAGTAGGCTGAGGAGCTTGATTCAGGTTGCCAATGTTTGGGTGTTGTGCAACATCACTGCATTAATGTAACTGTGTTGTGGTCGTGTTCCTGATGGCTTGATCAACCGCATGCTCAGGTAAACCGCATGAGCATGTGGTACCTACCACAATGTGACACTACAACAGCATGACACCTCACGACACCCTCACTAAGTCAGGACTGAACTGCATTCCATATTACTACCACAATGTGACGCAGCCTGCTCGTTCTCATCCTTCCCTTCGTTTACCATTCGGTTTTATGTCGTCAAGGCGGCCACGCTCACACATGTAGTGTACACTGTGTTTAACGCTTGCTTGTCCCTTTCCTCCTTGACCCCGCCGGTGCCCTGGGCCGTCACCCCCCTATTGCTGTGAAGCATCATTGCCTGCGCCTGGTTGCTGCGTTCCTGTTGGGTGTGTCCTGTGTAGTGTGTTACACGGAGATCAGCACAAAATCCCGGCAGCGCCAAGGGGTAAATCACAAGCCAACCAAAGCACACGAAA
>JAUMHO010004265.1:0-15308 GCA_032360965.1 Ulva armoricana | reverse complement strand
CAAGCTCCCTGTCTCTACTTTGCAACACAGGCTCATCAGCAAGACTTTCAGCCAGTATTACAAAGCCTGATTTATCTTTCTTTGCCTCACCCTTTGCTTTCAAACCAACTATACAACCCTTCTGGTCTAAGAACCTTAGGTCTGTTTCATCTCCATCAATAACAGGGAGACCTTTCCAAGTCTTAGGAAGTTTATCAAATACTGCTGCCACGTTTATCCCTTTTGAGATTGCGAGGTCAACATTAGCATCGTTGTCTTCCGCTTTTGAGAACGTCAGATGATAGTTCTTAGGTAGGTCTCGGAATATAGGAGATTTTCGATAATCGTAAAACTGGACGTCAGGGAATTTTTGAATAACCCCGTGACGCTCCCAAAGAATATCAGAAGTACCATTTAGTCGAATACAGGGAGTTAGGTCTTTTGACTTTGCATATTTGATAAAGTTTCTGATTTCACGTTGAAGCTGAACTAGAAAACTCTGTCTGTGTCTCTCCCACCATACAGTACGAAGCGCACGAGCGTCTTGCACAGGGTGTGAGTCACCTTTCATCATATGGAGTGCACCACGTCCTGCTGTGTTTAAGCAAGCAGCTTTACAGCCAGTGGAGGCGAAGGGGCAGAGAGTTTTCTTGGAAACCATATCTGCGGGTGAAAGATGAAGAATTGCGGTGAGGTAGCCTTTCTTAACAGATTTCTCTGTCTTAGGATTTCCTCGTGTTAACAGCGGTTTACGTTCGCCAGCAGCGAAACGTCTAAGCGCTTTAGCTCTAATGTTATACATATTGTTGCTCTTTCCTGTTTCTGTTTCTGTTAGGGTGGGTGAGAGGGATACATCCTCTCACCCTTGGTGCGGAAGTCTGTCCCGCTTAGTTCCAGCTTGTATCTAGCGTGGCTTTCGGGACAGGCTCGAATGCCATTTGAGAAGTGAAGCGTCCATTCTTATCACGTACTTGGACTTTCTTAGTCCGTGCGACAGGAGAGATTTCACTTTCTTGGAAGTTTTCTCCGATTTCACCAATCACAGTGAACTCACAAACACGCATTTTAGCATGGTTGTAGTCTGTGGGAATGGCAACAACGTCACGAGGGTTAACAGATACCAAGGTTAGTCGGTCATTTCCATATTTGAAGCTGTTTACATATGAACGGCCACAAACATGGAGACCTGTTGAACAGGTGTTGTTAGGGTTCTCGTCAACTTCTTCGCGAGGCATAGTCACAGTCGCGCCGATAGAGTTATCCATAGTGCCAGTGTGCTTATCTGTCCAGTTGTTACGACACACACGATAAGCAAGGAAATTGCCTTCGGGAGTGATTGAGAAGAGATATTTCTCAATGAAACCGTGGAGTTGTTCACGAGAAGTGTAGGAAGGGTTTTCCAAAATCTTAGCCAAGAAGTTGGCGAGAGGCTGGAAGTCGAGACCTTCTTGCATCATACGGATAATCATATCCGAGATTGAGTTGGTCACTGGAAGTCCCTTATAGGAGACAACCCCGTCTACGATGGTAACAGCACCATTTGATTGGGCTGCAACGGTGTCTTTGAAGTCGAACAGGTCTACCGCAGTTGTGATATCATTCGCTTGGATTGCATGTTTAATCCGAGTGTAATGAAGATGCGTATTCGGCACCACATACAGTTCACCGTCTCGAAGGTCGGTGAAACTTAGTGAGTTTCCTGTCCATGTATGTGGAATTGTAGTTGTTTGTGTTTTATTTGTCATTTGAAAGTTCCTTTTTCAGTTGGTTTAAGTCGAAACCACTTCGACCTGCTAGATGTTCCACGACGTAGTAGAGTTGAGAGTTAACATAGTTAATAGAATTATTCATCCCACGACTATCTGCCGTTGCTGCGTTCCGTAGAGCATCGAAATCTAGCTCATAGGAGTCGGCTAATGCTTTGTAAGCATCCTCTGAAATCCACCCTTCGCGGTGAAGCACTTGTCGAACAAACTCTTCAAGTGGCTTCTTGGCTCCTAATTCCCGAAGACGGGTATCAGTTTTACTAACGAGATAGCGCATGTCTTCTACAGCAAGGAATACATCACGATTATCTTTAAGCAAAGCGCCGAGGGCAGTGTCACGTTTATCTGTCACACGTTTCCCTGCTTGGTCACTCCAACGAGTGCGGGAGCGAACAAGCTCATTATCTGTGAAGTTGTCAGACAGAATGTCTGAATAATAGGCTCTACGCATTGAGAGATAGAGGGCTTCACGCACTCGGCCTTTCATACGCTTGACTTTCTTAGGGTCAACTTTCACATACTTATTAAATGGTTTCCAATCTTCCTGAATGAACTCTACATTCTTTTTGTTGATAACCAAAATATCCACTGGTTCCAGAAGACCTAGAGCCACGTAGTTAGTGTATTTCTCGTACACATCTTGATTGGAGGCGTCAACAGCAAAATTACTTGCTTTGACATAATACTGTGTTCCATCGAAGTTAGAGATATCTTTGGAGTGACAGTAGCTGCCCCACAGTTTTCCATGGGGCTTGCTTCCACCTTGAGGTAAGTAATCAAGCTCAACATTTGTAGGTTTAACCTTAGCAGCCTTTGGCTTCGGCAACAACTTACTGGCTAAACGGAAAGCTTTTGGGTTCATACCTCTCTCAATTTCACGAGCCTTGAATTTATCCCAAGCAGCTTGTGGCCCTGATACCAGTTCAATCAAAGTACCTTTATTTGGTAAGTTATAGTCGATTGTTGGGCGAATACCTTTTTTCACATCATTGTAGATGAAGACGTGTTGTAGAAATTTAGCATGGTTAGACGATACAGAGCCGTAGCCTTTAGACCATGAAGTCTTACGACTAGAGTTCCAAGTTGACTCTCGACGGGAGTGAAAGGTCAACTCATTCACTTTCAGTGTTTTACCGAAGGTTATGTGTGTTGGGTCTGTACTCGCATTTGGGTAAGCGATAGTTTTAATGATGTTTTCAAAATCAAACTGCATGTCATGAACTGTTTCACCTTTGTACTTCAAGTCCAAACCTCGTAATAGACACGAGAACTCATAGGAAGCAGCACTATTGATTTCAGAATAAGCTTTGTAAGCTTGCCAACGGTTGGCAGCACCAGAGATTTGACTTTCCAAGGTTGATACGAGGTCAGCTTTGGCTTCTGTGAGGGCTTTTAGCAAACCTTGAATAGTCTGCTTACACATATCCAAATTCTCACGAGTTGGGACAGGGATAACCTCACCAATCTCGAAGAACAAGTCTAAACGTGAGTCCAGAAGAGAACGAACTTGGTCAAAGTCGCTGTCATATCTCAAAGTGTCAGTTTTGACAGGGTAAGCAATATTACCCATCACAGCATAGATAACACGGCTATCACCATTCTTGCGTACACCCCAACGGTCAGTCTTATGTGAGTAGATTGGTGGGTCGATTGTGATGGCATCTCCAGTGAAGTTATGCAAGGTAGCAGATACTCTACTAAAGTATTTAGTTGCAGCCACGCGGAAAGCCTGAACACGATTTGCTTGTACAGGGAACTTGAGACGCAAACCATTTGGTTCAGTCGTTGGCCGTTCATCTGTCATGGAAATTAGAAGTTGTCCTGCACTGTCGTAATTAACAGTATAGCTGGCTTTCATTCCATTATGGTAAGACGTGATAGCTGCTTGTTCTGTTACAATCAAGAAGCTAAGGCGTCCAATACCAAATCCACCAATTTGGTCATTGCTCTTACGCTTCGTAGAGTGTCCAACTTGTGTGTATTTATTAAGCATAAACTGCTTAGATAGACCTGTTCCGTAATCACGGATTTCTACGTGAGGAGCAAAGGCTGTGGGGATGTGGATATCAAAAGGAGTGTCCTGTGTGCCAGCAGCAATATGGGCGTCGTAGGCATTTGAGGAAGTTTCTCGGATGAAGGCCATTTCAGGGTCAGAATACTGTCGTGTTAGCATTCCGATGATTGTTGAGGCACTAGAGGCATCGAGGCCAAAAGCAGTTACATTTGATAAGTTTCCAGACTCATGGCTGATTGTTTCTTTCTTGAGTTCCATTTTTATATTCCTGTTTCATTTTAGTGATTTCGGGGTTGTGCGGCTTGACTAATTTCAAGTCGGACATTCGAGCCGCAAGGACATATCTATCATCATCAGGATTGGCTCTCACCATAGCCTGACATTCACTAATAGCTTGTTTCCTTACGGCTCTCAAAAGTGTGTTTAGTTCCATTAGGTTTTAAGGTACTCAATGACCTCTCTCACTGACATTACAACAAATCCTTCACCTTTACGAGGCCGTTTGTTGCGTTTCATCAAGTCTGTATTATCAAACGCTGTGTACTTGTCAAGTACCTTGTTCTGACTACGAATTTTCTCTGGTACGAAAACCGAAACATAGATTGGCATATGGTCACGAGTTAAAGCGGAGGCACGATATTCGGCACGAACAGCAGCATCTACAAAATAGCTACTTTCTGCGATAACAGGGTGACGATTATAGGCTGCGAGTGTCACGTCCTTAATCATTGCAGTCCTAGTTAGGACTTCTGCGTTTTCCTGATAATCAAGAGCATACTCTCGACCATTAGGGTTTACCTGTCTAACGTAATTCTCTTCGCTAAAAGTTTTCACCCCTGTGATGAGAGGTGTGATACGATTGATGAATGAGGATTTACCTACTCGTGGTAAGCCCCCGACTAGGATTAATGGTAACAGTTTTGGCATATTCTTTTATTTCCTTTGTGATTAACAAGGCAAGTGCCTCGTAGTTGGGTTGATGCTGCTGACGATAAATACGCTCGATGATAGCAGCAGGTGCATCGGGGTATGTTTGAGTGGCAACTTCTTGAATATATTTTCCAATAGCTGCCTGAATAACAGGGGTTAATTCTTCGTCTCGCGCACTAACGAGTAAAGTGAATGGGAAAGGTTGTTTCATTTCAATATCCCTTGTTTTTTGGCTAGTGACTTCATAAACTTTGGAACCACGATAGGTTTCAAGTCAGGAAGTTTATAGTTTTCACTGTGAAGCATTAAATGATGATTACTACATAGGCAAGAGCATTTTTCAATTTCTACAATGATTTTTGGAATACCTGCGTTATTCGAAAGTAATCGTGAGATTGATTTCTCTTTAACATGGTCTTCCAGATGGTGGAATTGAAGAGCTTCTGGAACTCCAATTCCGCAAACAGCACAGCCTAGTGTTGTCTTGAGCTTAGTAACCCACGCTCTCTTAATCTTGGCTCTTTCTGATTTTTTCATCCATTATCTCTTTCGCTTGGGCGATTTCAAGTTCTGTGAACATTTCGGCAACTCCAGCCCAAATATCCTCTCCTGATAACTCCCTACGCTCTAGTTCATGGACAAGCTCAAGAACTTCGGGGTCGATGAAAGTTGGTGCAGTCTTAACAGACACAGGAGTTTTTGCAACCTCTGTGCTTGGCTTCCAATTTGAGGGATTGTAGTCGTCTCTCTTTTGTTTAGCTAGTAAGCTTTTACCTTTGATATCATCTGACACAAAGTGTCTATACAACTGACGATGTAGGTAATCAGTTGTACCTTTGTAAGACGCTCTAGGTCTATGTCTTACTTTGATGTAACCTCCATTGGATTGTCTAATTGTTTCACGCACAGGTTTTTTGAGAAACCAAGGTAAAGCATTAAGTTCTCCAAGTAAGAACTCTTCAAAATCATTTGTTTCGCTGATTGTTAGCTTACCAAACATTCGTTTTAAGTCCTTAGTCACGCTCATTATAAGCCTCCAGAAGTTTTCTCAAATACAGAGTCCTCACTTGTATAGGGTCTCCCCTACGAGAGTGAAACTCTGTCCAAGCATCATGGTTCATTTTATCCGTCAATGCAACCTCATTATAATCTCGTAAAAGTTCGAAATAAGGAGTTCGAGGGACACTGGTGTCTTTCCCACGTTTTAAACATTGCGTGAGAGTATCTATTTCATCAGAGTTCTTTCTTAAACCTATCAACTGCTCGTCTCCCAGCTTTCTTCGCAGCTTGCTCTGTAGCATAACCTTTAGGCCACACATTAGTCAGCCTAATTGGTGAGCGAGTACCAAGGGTGATTTTGTAACGCCAAGATTTATCTTTTCTTGGCCCGACTTGTTCTGAGTATGTTTCTACTTTTATCATGCGTCTTCTGTCTCGCCCATAACAATAGCGGGGCCATGACGTCTAATGTCTTCATTGGTAGCAGGACGTTTAACATAGCCTCTATCTCGAACCCGTTGGATACGTGATAATTTTTTGAGGCTAGAAGTGCGAGTGGGACTGATTGACTTGCGTCGAGTATAAGACTCGGGAGTTTCAATCTTAAAGACGGGGCCATCTTCTCCTTCTTGGACAATAAAGATGCCCTTCGGAGTATGTGTTGCAATCTTACGTGCGGTTTCGACAATATTCTCGGTAATTTCAGGTGTAGTTTGTTCCATGATTTTTCCTTATTAGTTGGTTTAAAGTTGGCGCGGACGAAGGGACTCGAACCCCCATTTTCAGCTCCAATTAGACTTATCTACTTAGAAGGTAGACGCCGCTACGTCCGCAGAGAAAGTCCTAAGTAGGACTTCCAGTGAGTGCTTCAACATTGGCACGGACGTTACGGGCTACCTGTGCTTCGGCAGCAGCTTCGTCAATGATTGCAGTAAAGGCTGTCTTAGTAGACTCTACATTAGTCAAAGCATTCGCTTTAACTTCTGCGATTTGATTATTAAGCCTCTCGATTTCAACTTCCGCAGCATTTTCAAGACGCGCAATTTCAACTTCCATTGCTTTGTTGGCAAGGTCTTGTTCAGTGTCAAGTCGCTCTGTCCAAGCAGCAAGTTGGGCTTGAATTTTACGGATTTGTTCAACCAGTTTATTGAGGCGTCGGTTTCGTTTACGTTGCTTCTGCAATTGTTTCAGTGTCATTGTGCTCATTTTGTTTCTCCAAATGGTTTTCCTAGTAAGTAGGATGAGTTGCGAGTTTTGACTACCATACCCTCTTTGAGTTCGTCAATAGGGTAGTCGGTTAATTTTATCCCTGATGAATGGATTTTTGTACCGTCGCGGAAGCGACCATGAATGTCTTCATAGCAAATTCCCCAAATGATGTATTCTTGGTCAGGCTCGAAGCCGAACCTACGTTCGTCTACTATCCAACCCTCTAATCGTCCTGTTATTTCTGTCATTGTTAGTCCTTTCTGAAAGATTTATGTTTCCACTTTTCAATGTCTGCATATGCAATATAACTTGAGCGCACAAGAGTAAATTCTCTTCGTTTGTTATCCTCTCCTAAGATATAATATCTCTCTCCAAAAATCGACACATGACTCATAGCTTCTGGATAACCATATCTATCCAAACAATCAGGTAATAAGTCATAGGCAACCACCCACTTTGTAGCTGGAATGTGTCTATATTTTCTAAATAAATCTATAAGTCTTTTGATGGACATATGATGCCCTTTCTTTTTGATTTTAGGTATAGGTAGGATTTTCACCTATGAAAGTGGATTATAAATCCACTTTCATTGCTTCTCTGCCACAGTGCCTCATTGTGTCCCTATATTCCACTTCAATCTCATGCTTGAAGCTTACCAACTGCGTGGGACAGTCGCCTTATTTGGAACTAGGTAATGGATTTGAACCATATTCTCCCGCTTCACAAGCGGGCGCATATACCGAACATGCTCTACCTAGCTTAAATTCCTATAGAGGTTAATTCTCTATCAATTTCATTTAAAGCCTCTACCCCATAACTTTCATCAGGGTCTAAGGCTTTTTTAATTATTTCTCTGATATTATCTAAAGCGGTAATATTCAACATATCTTGGGATAACATAATAATCTTTCTGTGTTGGATGCGGCGGCTGGATTCGAACCAGCGCTCTTCGGAGTCAAATTCCGACGTTTTACCACTAAACTACGCCGCATTACTATTGGTCAGGAACTCGGGAATCGAACCCGACTTCAGTGCTTCCAAAGCATAGCGATGACCCAGCCTCTTCGTCCCTGTTATGTTACAGAGTCGGTTGGGGGTTCAGTAATGTGTGCTTGATACAAGAATGGGAGAACACTCCCTTATGAGAGTGAGCGAAGTTTGTATTTCGTTTTGTAATCATGTTGCTCATGATGTACTCTCCAGTTTGTTTGGCTCCCTACCTTGGACTCGAACCAAGAACGAAAGCATTAACAGTGCTTCCCCCATGCCAGTCGGGGCCGTAGGGAATAATTCTTGATTGGGTCTTACTCGAAAACGAATAAGACTGTCAACAGCTAATTTAGTGGATGAAGGTTTTACTTGTAACTTTTACCTTCTCATCTTTTGAAATGAGTTGACTATTATGTTTAGCTTTGAAAGCTGATAGTAACTTCTCGGCTGCGTCAGACATAGGAATATCCCAATAACTAGGGTCTCTAAGTGTATCTTCAACTGTGTCTGCGGTTAAGGCTGTTTTTTCATATATCCCTATAACCTTGGATTGATTAAATCCTGCCACGTCTCTTATACAGTAATAGTTATAATATTGGACTACATGGCTTTCAATAGTGAAAGGTTGAACAATAGTAACACTGTCCACAGGAACATTAGGGTTTCGCCAGCTGGGGCCTTTACTAAAAGTACGAGTAATCTCTCCCGTTATTCTCCAACGTCCACCATAAACAACCATATCTCCAGTCGTTGTGACATACTTGTCTCCAATTCTCAAAACCATAGGGTCGAGGTTTGGAGTTTTCTTCATAGAAAGAATATACTCAACTGTCTTCTCCATATCGGAGCCTTCTGGAATTAGAATATGTCCTTTACCATTTTTGCCCCAACGACACGCCTCTTGAATAACGCCATTTAATACGGTGCAGTTCTCAAGCAGATGTACGAGGTCGTGAATAAACATTTCCACAGTGAACCCTCGCGGGTCTTTAACTCGCACTAGTTTGTTAGAGGTGGAGTGACGAGAGACAGCATCACCAAGGATGTAACCCTTCAATGGTGTTGTATTAGAAACTGTAAATTCTCTGTAACCTTTCCTTGCCCATGTGCGACCTGTTTCGCGCTTCTTTTCGGAAGCTTTAGTGTGGTCGCTGTAGGTCATATATGCGAGTGTATCATCCCCATTTGGGTCGGGACTAGCTGCTCGTTGGACATAGTATAGTTCTTCGGGGATTTTGATGATAGACATATTAGTTCTCATATTTCTTTTTAAGCCGTCTGTAGAGACGTTTTTCAGCCGCAGCGTCGTTTTTTGCTTTTTCTGCTAACTGCTCTACTCTTTGTTGCTGTAGTTTTAAAGCTCTTGCTTCTTCCTCTGCAATCTCTTCTTCAGTCTTGAGGCGATAATATCCAATATCAAATTCCATACCTCCATCGTAGTCACTGGTAAAGTCGATGTTGACCAGATGTTGATGTTCCTGTGGAACCTTATTTAAAATATCTTGCAGTTTTTTGATAACGTCTACGAGTTTACCATTAAGGTCTCGGCAGTCGGCATCATTCACAAGAGGGAAGTAAATATTTCGATTTACCATGTTTTGGTTTCCTTCTATAAAGTTTCTTTAAAGGAATAGAGGAAGTCCTAGTTAGGACTCCTCTATTCGCAGCAAAAGGGTTACGTTTCCGCGATACGTTCGCGGATTTCTTCGAGTGTTGGTTTAGTGAGGTGTAAGCCATCATCAAATACTATCTCCAACTGGTCACCCTCAACGCCATTCTGGTATTCAGAGTAAGGAATTTCCTGTCTCAGATATAGGCCATTATCGCCTTCAAGTACAGCGAGTAATCCTTTTGCAGATTTCTTGCCTGAACCCGTTTTAGGGTCTTTAAAGATTTCACGTTCCTCACCATCAACAATCCCGAATGTGGCTTTCACAGCCATACCGTAAGTGTCGCGAGTGACGTATTGATAAGTGAAGCTACCAATCCCGAACACGATGTTATCAGAGCTAAAGCCTTTGTCAGCTAAGCCCTTGAGGATTGCTTCGCAGCGCTCATATGTAATCGAGTCACCATAAATCATTCCAACGTGGCTGTCGAGAGTACGATAACCTTGTTCGGTTGTCGTGCCGCCGAAGATATCCCACAAGACTTCGACAGAGCCTTTGACTTCGGCTTCTGTTAGAATATCCCCTAAAGAATGATTGCCAAAATAATCATCGTAATTCCAAAGATAATAAATTCCTTCGATATTAACAACTTCAAAGACTTCATAGGGCATATCGTATTCATCCCAATAAGGGCTAGTCTCCTCAAACGTTGTTCCCATCGCAGACTTTGCCTCTTCGAAAGAACTATACTGTACACCATCCGTTTTGTATCCACAAATGATGCGAACAGGGTCACCAGAGTCAGGACGGAAGACAGTCTTACCTTCACGAGCCAGAATATCGTCTTTAAGTTCAACAGTGAACTCTGTCATTACCTGCCAGAAGTCCCATGTGTCAGAGACAATAGAGACAATACCAGTTGGATAGAGTTCGTTGATAAAGCGACGGAAAGTTCCGATTTCATCATCTTGGGTTCCCATACACATCACGCTGTGTTCAGAAGCGGCCACTGACATAGCGATAACTTCCGAAGAAGCAGCGCCATAGTATTTCTCCGCGAAAGGTACAGCAGGAACAGTGTCCGAACCATAGAACGAAGTTAGGTGGGCTACGCCAGATACGCAAGCATCATAGTAGTTTGACATACCACGGAACGAGAAGTCATGTCCTTGGAAGGGTACGAAGTCAGGTGAGCCGCCAGTCATAGCACAGTAGCGGTCAATCAGCTTGCGATAAGCTCGCGCAGTTGTCGCGGAAGTAATAGGTTTCCACATTTCACAGGACAAGAGTGTCTCAAGATAATTAGTCACCCAAAAGAATTGTGGCATGACGTTCTCAATAGAGAGGCACGGAACTTGGATTGGAACCAGTGTTCCCTCGGCCACAGCTTTAATGCGAACAGGCATTCGTCCATAATCATGTAGCTCTCGAAGATGTTCGTTTCCAATCTCGTTAGGGCCAAGGTATGCGTTGATATGGTTGGAATAGTCGGGGCCGATATCATCGAAGTCTTTGTTGAAGAAGTTTTCATTCCACAACTCCATGATAAAACGTTGAATAACTTGAGACAGGCCGAAGAAGACAGTTTGTTCTTCATGGGCTTGGCTAGGTAGGTTTGATAGTCGCGCTGACCGACAGGTCAAGTTTGAATATACGAAAGTTGTTCCTGCGGGGTATTGGCGACGATGGTCTACCTTATATCCGTCTGTTGCGAGTGCTGCGTTCATTAGTGTTGCTCCAGTTGTAGTTTGTCGTTCACAGAGTAAACGTTGTCATAGTATTCAAGAAGGGGTTGTGTCCCTTTCGAGAATATTCCATGTGTGACATAAAGGTCACACTTTGCCATGTTGTAAGTCCTAGCTAGGACTTTGGCGAGTTCGATGAACGTTCGTCCACCATCACAAATATCATCAACAACTAAGACTCTCTTATCTGTTAAATCTGTTTCGCAGTTGATTGCGGTCTTTATTATATTTCCTGTAAGTGTGTCACGGACTTTCCGTGCAACTTCGACAGGAAGACCTACAACTTTTCCAAGTGCGCCAACTTTCTTCTCTGCGCCAGCGTCTGGTGCGATTAGAACGTCGTAGTCTGTTGCAAGTCCTGCTAAGATTAACTTAACATCAACAGGTTGATAGTTATTGATAAGGGCTTCGGTCACAGACGAGTGAGCATCCCAAATTTGAACCTTATCAGCTTCCAGTGAGTTAATCAGATTAGCCATAACAGCTAGTGAAAGGGGTTCAAAATCATTACACACTCGGTCTTGTCGAGCGTAAGGCATGTAAGGGACAATCAGTTTCCTGATTGAAACCCCCTGCCGTTTCAGAGAGTCTCCGACTAGCAGTAAATCCATGATTGCGTCGCTATCCCAAAGATGGGCTTCAACAACCGCAGTAGGTGCGGCTGCGAGTGGGACTGAAAGGTGGCGCTCACCTCCGCTGAAAGTTATGGTTTGGATAAGGTGTCCATTCACCAGTATTTTGCTTTTCATTTGAATCCCTCAACTTTTAATTTAATTTGTGAATTTTCTATAGCTTGTTTAACTAAATCACACATAGTATCGTAACTTATTCCTTTGTTAAGGCCTTCAACTTTAACTTTGACAGTTACCTCAAAGTTGTCGTGTAAATAGAAGTGATTAGGTCTCATAATTACCTCCTCGTTAAAGGGATACAAAAACCTATCCCTAAGGTGGTGAGTCCTACAAATATTAAAATAATGCTCGCCTTAAATAACATCTTAAAATCCTGTGTAAAATTTGTGTAACCCTATCTGCTTGTGAAACGTGAGGTTAGACGCCCAAGGAGGTGAGACAGCAGTGCTATGATAATTGAGAGAGTTGCTTGGTAGATTACGCTGACCATCCAAAATCTTATCAGCCACTTCATACGCTAACTCCCGTGCTTCAAGCTCAATAGCAGATACTTGCATGTTTGCAAACACTCTTGCAGTCTTGTAGAAATTATCATCGTTTCGGTCTTGATATGAGAAGTGGTAAGTTGTCTTACCTTTACGCACAGTCTTGTATTCAACCACACCACAAATCGTATCAGGGTAGCGATGGTCAGCCACTCGGTTTGCGATGTTGGAACCTACTGCGAGTTGACCTTCCTCGGGTTCCGAACGAGCTTCCGCGTAAATAGCTTGCGCCAGACATTCCCGTTCTGAGTTCGTTGGTACGAATTGTCGGACAATTTTCGTTTCAATCGTTGTTTGTACCACAGGGTAATAGATAGGTTTTTCAGGTGCTGTCCATCTGCCACCAAGTGCTCCAATGATGAGCCATAACAGACCCATCATTCCGAGATACTGTGTTAATTTCTGTTCTGAAATTATCATAAGAGATTCCTGTAAGCTCTTGAAAACATTAAGGAAACAGGTTTAATTGTCTTCTTATAAAGTCGGAAGTCGGTGTCAGAAAAACATACAAGTTTTACTGTCCCATTGAAGTCTGCCTCAAGCAGTGCTTGCTTGACTACAAGCACAGCTTTCTCTGCTGGATATCCATATACACCAGTTGAAATACATGGGAATGCGATTGAACGCGCACCAATCTTGCTGGCTTCACGGAAGGTTGCAATGTAGGCTTCCTTTAACAGGATTTCATTGTAGGCTCCATGCTCTTGGTAGATAGGGCCGACAGTGTGTGCAATCTTATCACAATTTGTCATGTTGAAAGAGGGTGAGAGTGGGACTATACCAATCTCAATGATATCCCGATTACGCATATAATGGTTAGACCATGTCTCGAGTTCAGGGCCAGCAGCGGCATGAATTGCTCCACAAGTTCCTGCTCCATTGCGTAGAATGTTGTTTGCGGCGTTTACAATTACATCAGCTTTCACTGTAGTAATGTCGCCTTTAATAATTTTGATTTTCATTAGTACGTCCTATGTTCGTAATTTGGGTCGCCGTGGTTGTAGCCCCATAAGTACATTGCTTCGTCGTGACAATCCTGACTACAGGTACGACCTTCATAAGTCTCACGTTCGTCAGAGTATTCGCAAACCGTTGTTTCTTCACAATAAGCGCATTCTTCCATTTCGAAGTGTTCAACCTTGCAGTCTGTACTACAGAAGTTCTCACCTTCATGGGTGATTACTTCTGTAACACATTTAAGAACGTTAGGTAAAAACTCTCCGCAGTTTGCACAGTGTACCATTTCGTTCTCCTTTCAGTCCTAGTTAGGACTTTGGTTTAGTTGCCCTTTGAACGACCTCGACGGTTAAGCTCATATTGAGCCGCAGCAGCGGCGAGTGAGCCACTGTCGCGAATACGTTCTAGGTCAGATGTAGAGCGTGTCTTAAAACGCTCCGCTCGTGCTTTATTGTGTGCCATGTTTATAGTCTCCGTTAGCGTGAAATGAGTTCTGCAATTAACCAGATAATACCGATAATCAGTAGGATTACCGCTAGTAGTGCTAGACCACCCCAAAATGGAAGTGTAACCCACCACCAAGACCAGTTGATTACGCCGCCGAGTTTCAAGCCGACGAATAGTACGCCGAGTAGTCCTAAGACGCCCACACCGCCTGTTCGTGTTGTTGATGTTTCTGACATGTTATTTCTCCATTGTTAATGTCGTGAAAGTCCTAGTTAGGACTGTTTGATTGGTGTCGTTTTAACCTTGCGGCCTTTAAGTTCGACAGTTGCTTGTTTTGATTTGGTGTTGGTTGCAACAACCCGCGCCATATTGCCAGAGTCTTCGACAAAGATAATATCACCTTTAGACACAGCGCCCTTAGTGGTGATGTAGTGATAGTTCTTCGTGCGACCATACTGCTGTGGCCCTTCGATGAACTTAATTGAGACTGTGTAAGGTACAACCTCGGTTAGGTCTTTGGAGTCAAACGCTTCAACCTTTCCATTCTCGCCTTTCATTTCGAGGACAACTTTGCCCTCGGAGTTTGTTGCGAGTTTTGTGCCGAAGCGTCCTTCTTTTGTTTCAAATAAAGTTTTCATGTTGGTTCCTTGTAGTTTGTGTTGTTTCTGTAGGGTCTTCAAACGTTTTTCGAAGTTCTCCTCCATTTCTCCGTCATAATACACGAAGTCTTTTGGTATTCTATGGCCTTCCATATCGTAATCAGAGGATAGGTAGGCACATTTGATGTAACCGTTTCGGTTTATTGAATAAACCATTTGAGGCATGTTGCCTTGCTTTAGTTTTACTATGTCACCTCGTTTGAACATAGGGATTGCTCCTTCGTGAGGTCGTTGAAGTCCCACCCATCAGCATTCAGGATACGCTCCATATCCTCGACAGAGTTTAAAGCTCCATCATAGCCGACGAAGAAGGTATCGCGGATTAAGTTATACACATCGGATGATGAATATTGTTGTGACCCATTAGGTCGAGTGATTTGGGTGTTCGCCCAATGCGGAATTTGTTCAGGCATAAGCTCCTGTAACGCCGCTACAGCGCGATGTAGGTTTTGAGGTCTAAAGTATCGTGCAAAGTGAACTTCGCCTCTCTCGTCGAACGTCTCAAGCGTATAACCGTCGCCAGTGTCCATTAAGAAGTTATTCTGGAAAGACGCGACGATTGTGGTTGGGTCAATCGCATAAATTGGCCTAACAAGCTCTGTTTCAGTATCTTCTTTGATGCCCGCTGTCTTCAGCATATCTAAAAAAGATGCTTCAGGGTTTGGTTGGGCTTCAACCATTGAGGCTGTTCGAACGAAAGTAAGGTTGATACCCTTAATCGTGAAGGGTCGGCCTTCTGGTACTTGACCAGCTTTGTAAGTTACAGATAGATTTTTCATTTTGAGGCCTCTTTAAAGCGGTTGATGATATCAGCAACGAACTCTGG
>JAUMHO010004254.1:0-11603 GCA_032360965.1 Ulva armoricana | reverse complement strand
AACGAGCAAAAGTCTGGGCCCATAAGGGCTAAAGGGAGGAAACTACTATGGCTACTTCCACGATCATGCGCTTTACTCCTGATACTCATCCTCAATATTATCTTCCTGCTGATCCGTTTCCTTATTCGTTCCCCGGTAAAAAGCCTGTTCTTCGCGACTTCCTCAAGGTCTTGCGTGCAAACCCGGCTTATGCCGAATGCACTCATGGTGCCTTCCATCGCCTGGTGGTGAGAGAAGGTATTGATACCAGTCGCACGGAAGAATTGCTCCGGATGACGGGCAAGGAAATTCCGGCTTATGTGGCTTGCGCTGATTTCTTCGGTATCGAAGAGTACATTTATAACTTTGTGAACGGCTACTGCTTCCAAGCAGCCGAAGGTGGTCGTACTCGCAAGAAGGCGGCTGCCATCACCGGTTCGCCTGGTGCTGGTAAGTCGGATCTTGTGAATCACTTCCAGTATAAGGTCATGCGCAAGCGTGAGCCGACACCGTTCTTGGCTTGCTCGCCAATGTGGAGCAATCCTCTGAATGCTTTGCTTCTGATTAAACTGATTGCTTCTCGCAAGAGCTTGCGTCGTCGCGATGCGATGCGTAAGGAAATTGCAGGCATTATCGATCGCTTGGATTTCAGCGGTGATTCGGAATTGGATTTTGACAATGCCGACTCGGTCAAGGTTTTGGCCAAGCACGGATTGAAGGGAACTCCTACTCTGGATCAATTGGCTGAAGTGGTAATGGCGAACGAAAAGGACTTTGCGGCACTGGTGTGCTACGGTCTTGGCGTGCCGCAAGTTAGCCTTGATGCTTTGGTTGAACCGGATCCTTGGGCTAAGGATGCGGTTTTAGGTGAATATTTTGGCATTTCTTCAATGACCGATCGCAACGTTCTTGAAGCTGCCGGTTTGACTGAAAAGTACCGGGAAGGCGGAAAGAAGAAGAAGGATGCGAAGTACGGTCGTTTCGACGAGGAATTGGCCATTGATTTGGCTGAGTACCCGATCGACAATATGCATATGGCTGAAGGTCAGGGCATGCATGACGTGTCCGAAGTTCAGCCGATTAACTTTGACTTGAATGTCTGGCGTGGTGATAAGGATATTAGCACTGCTGGCTTGTATGCCGAAAGCGATCCGCGTTGCGTTTCGCCGTTCGGTGTCTTCAACCGTGCTAAGTTCATTGTTCTCACTGAAGGTTTCCGCAACCCGCCGGAAGGTTTCCGTATCCTTCTGGAAGGTCTGGAAGGTCAGCGCTTGTCGCTGCCGGAACCGCTCTCTGCTTTCTATCAGCAGGGCGTGGGTTGGGAAGGCATGATTTGGATTCACTCCAATGATGAGCAGTGGAATAAGTTCTACGCTAATCCGGATCACCGGGCGCATAATGACCGTCTGTACTGGGTGAATGTGAAGTATCCGGTCGAGCCGAAGCAAGCCACCATGGTTTCGCAGAAGCTCTGGAACGGTACTAAGTTTAGCAAGGCGCAGGATAAGGGCGGCTGCCACTTGGAACCGCTCGTTCTACCCTTTACCGGTATGTTCCGAGTTGCCACCCATCTGGATTGGACCAGCAAGGGCAGCCTGCCGGTGATGGCGGTTCTGCGTGCTTATAACCATGAAACGCTGCGACAGCGTGGCATGGGTACTGAATTGGAATTGCAGGCGTTGCGTGAGAAGTCGCCGTACACGGAAGGCTTGAATGGTATGAGCCCCCGTGAAATGGATGACTTCCTCGGTCAATTGGCTGCGAATGCTAAGTCAGACCATGAGCGCGGTTTGCGTCAAGCTCCTTGCGTTACCGTAGTTGAATTGCGCAATGCGATGATCGATCGCTTCCACAAAGATCCGCGCATTGATAAGAAAACTAAGATGATGTGGACTGAATGGTTGCAGGGTCCGCTGGAGTTGGAATATCGTCGACGTGAACTCACCCGAGTTTACAAAGCGGCTTTCATTCCCAACTTCAAGGATTTGTGCATCAAGTTCAAGAAGCGCTATATCGAATATTTGAAGGGTATTCACCGCGGTGTGCCGAAGAAGGGCTACAGCAGTGATTACACTAATGCTCAACAGATGGAACAGTTCTTGCAGGAAATTGAACGCGCTGATCAGCTGAGCATCAACTCGGCCCAGGCGGATCGTTTCCGTGCTAACGTGTTGGTGGCTGAGAATGTTTACAAGGAAATTCATCCGGAAGCGGACGAAGCTCCTTACGATGCGCATGAGGGCTTGAAGCGGTGCATTGAGGCTTATGTTCTCCGTCAGGCTAAGGATATCACCGGTGTTACCGGTCTTACCAACCTGTCGGAAGAAGAGCAGAAGAAGCTCGATACCGCTAAGTCAGCTCTCATTACTCAGCATGGTTATTGCAATCACTGCGCGCAAGCGTTGCTGGTTGAAGTAGCTATGACGCGCGACTTCTTGGTCGCCTAATTAACTCTGTTATTTAGCAAGAGTTAGCAACTGTTATTACGAGGGGCCGGCACTCTTCGGGGTTCCGGCCCCTCTGTTTTTTTTAAAGATTGTTGAACGAGACCTCAACTTCGTGTTGATAACTCTTGTACTAAACAACGGCCAATCCAAATAGATGGAGGTCTATCATGCCAAAGTCTGACGAATCAATCAATGACATCGTTCAGGTTGAAAACAATGAGAGTATGTTGGCTTGGGAAGCAATGCAACTGGAATGGTTGAATAATGCGCCAGAGCGCAGACGACCCTCCATTGTTCTACCCAAGGGCGACTACCTCGACCGTACCATTGTTGATCGTTGGCGTTTCCTGGAAAGAGCCAAACCCAAGATCAACAAGGATGTTCTCAAAAGAATTATTCGTGGTGATGGCAGTATTTTTCGCAATATTTTCATGAACGTAAACTTCTCTGATGAAGCTCCTATTGTATGTGTTGATCCGACTTTGGCAGCCAAGTCCCCGATGGAGCGCGCAGAGGGCAGCACATTGCCTAGCGATTTGCTCTACATTCCTGCTTCTGGCTTTTTCGATGACATTGAAGTACCAATTGGTGTTGATGAACCCAATTGGTGGCCGGGTCGCGATAAGCCTGGTGGTGGTGGCTCAGGCAGCGAAGCAAGCTCTGATGAGTCTGACATTGTTTATATGCCGATTAGCTATGAGGAGTTCATCGAACTCTTGCAATTGCTATTTGATTTGCCTTTCCTCAAGGCAACAAGTATGGACAAACTTTTGGTTCATACTTATAAGATGGCTGGACTTCGTAAGACCGGTCCGATGGTTCGCTGGGACAGAAATGCTACTGCTTTGGCCCGCATCGAACGTTTCCGCGCAGCTTTAAACGCTCGTCCGGAAGACTATCCTCCCGAATGGCAGGATCCGGAATTTTTCCCGACCGTGGAAGAATTTCCTTACGACAAGTCCGATATGCGCTATAAGCAAGTTCACGAGAAGTGGAATCCGGATAGCAAGGCCGTGATTTTCTACGAACTTGATACGTCCGGCTCTATGGGTGGTGAACCTTTGGCGCTGGCCAAATTCTTCTTCTTGATCACGCTTATTTGGTTGAAGACCAGATATAAGGAAGTAGCAGTAGTTTTCATTGCTCATAATGCTTTGGCGGAACGAGTTCGTTCGGAAGCTGATTTCTTCCGTATTCAAGAAAGTGGCGGTACTATGTTTGTACCGGCTCACGACCTAGTCTGGTATCTGGGAAATACCGAATATGGCGGCGGCGATTGGAATAGATATTGCCTCCACGCCACTGACGGTTATTGCTTTGATGACACTCAAGAAGTGAGCGAAGCCATTGAACGATTGATTCGTAGTGGCTTCAATTATTTCGGATATTTTGAAGTTAATCCTTACAATTTTTCGTGGGGAGGAAGAATGACAGGTGGCATGCAATCCGTACAATCGGTTGCAGCCGATGTTCTTCCCTACGTTGGTTGGTCAAGGGCTTCTACATTCGAAGATGTACCTGCGGCTCTGGCCCAAATGATGGACAAAGACAAGTCCGGTCAAACAAGTGAGTAAGGAGGTATGTCATGACCAAGGTTCCAAAGGTTCAAGAACTTGATCCGAAACGGGCAGCGGACGCCTCCAAGGTGTTGTGTTCCAACAACCCGCGCATGCGTCAGTTAGTCAGAAATTTGAATATTATGCTGCCACGCGTACGTGCCATTGGCGAACGTTATGGCAGTCATCCTTGCCGTACTTTATTCCATATCAAATCAGACAAGCAAGTGTTGGATGATTTGATTTATCCGTGCGGTTCACCTGTTAGTCGCAATGCTTGGTGGTACGGCAAACAAGCCCACCAGATGCGCGGACAGGATCAGGGCTGGCACGTTTTTGAATTTGCTACTATTGCCGATCCGGCGCACGTTGTCTTGGGTGAAACCAATGATTTGACTATGCATATCTTGGTTATCATCCATGCCTGGCTTGGACACGTTCATGCCTTTACCAATAATTTCTGGCATCGCGAAACTGAGCAAGCTACCTGCTTGCAGCGCTTTGCTCAAGATGCTGAATACGTTAGACGCTTGGTGGAAAATCCTCAATATGGATGGGAAAAGTATGAATATTTTTCGGATGCAGCCCATGCTCTTGAGTTGCATTCGGGGGATTTGCCTACTTTGCGTGATATTCCTTCCGATGAAGAATTGCGTAGGCAACTGCGTGATCATTTGGAAGAATTAAAAACGGCTTGGAATTTGGCTAAGACTGATCCGGATAGAGCGGCTGTTGAAGCTGATATTCGTGATACTGTCAAGCTTCTTTCTTGCCATCCTATTCGTCCTACTAACGACTTGCTAGGATTTTTGTTGGATCCTGAAAACACTAAGTCATTGACTGATGATGAGCGACGCATTATCGAAATGACTCGCTTTGAAAATCGTTATGTGACTCAAGTGTTAGGACGTACAAAGATTTTGCACGAAGGTATTTCGCACTTCCTTGATAGGCGAGCTCCTTTGGAGCCCGAACTTGAGCTCATGTCGTTGGGCTATGATCTGTTTCTCGACCAAGGTCGTTATGACACAATGCACGATAGCTATCCAGTCTACAAATATAGCGATCCTTATGCGTTGGGTGAAACGATTTTGGAATACGTTGATGAAAAGCATAGCAAGATAGTCGGCAAAGAAATCATCCGTTTCAATAGATTGCGCCGCGATGAAAGTGGTGACATCCATGAAACGGACGAGGTTATCGAAAAAGAAGTCGACCAATGGGATCGTACTTTCTTCTGGGAAGTAATCAACAATTACGATGATATGCGTCTCTTCCACACTTTCCTCACTGAGGAATTTTTCGAAGAGTATTTGCACAAGCGAGCCATGGCCTGGGTTGATAAAATGGTCATGACTATCAATAAAATACTCAAAGATCGGAACTGGAATCCTGCTCTCATTTTCGAAGACGAGCGATTCCCGCGGACGTTGGAAGAGTACTATAACGTGATTATGATTTGGTACAACCAGTTAACGGCTGGGCAATGGGTGGGCTGGTTTGGTTACGGCGGTCCTGGTTTTCCAGTGAGTGCTGTCACCCTCTGGCAAATGATGCAAATCATCCAAATCATTGCTTCCTACGATGCTGACAAAGTTGAATTCCTACGCCAGTCTCTGCTTCATACCGGCTTGCAAGCTGTGCCCAATATCAAGCTTGTTGATACCGGTCGTGAAAATAGAGCAGGCATGTGGACTCTACGTCATGAATATGATCCTGATTTTGGTCCGCTGAAACAGGGTCATGCTCGCCAGACGTTGAGATATCTGTGGCGCTTCTCTGGTCCAGTTCGTCTTTTGACTATGGAAATTTTGACGGATGCTTGGGGACGTCCTTGGGGACCACCCAGACCATATCAGTATTTTTGTGGCAATGGCGAGACCGTCAAAGAACGTTGGTTGAGTGCCTAAAAAGGTAAACATTCCAATAGGGAGAAGTCCATGAGTAACAACAGAGTACTACCACCGCACATCGGCTTGCCGATGGGTTTTGTCAATATGGACAAGAGTGGGCGTGACGTTGCTGTCGGCATTGTCGGCGCAGATCGCATGCCTGCCCTTGGTTTTGACGTAACGGGACCCGCGCCAAATCATTGGCGCGTTGTCCCTTACGGCAATTTTGGTGCCTTTATTGGTACGCGTTATCCAGTAGAAGTTCGTGTCTTGATGGACGGCGAATTGTTGCTGGAAACTGAGTTGATTCCTAATGAACAACCTGGGGCTAAGAAATCATCCAAGCTCGATCCAAAAGTGAGAGCAATGATGTTGGAAAATCCCCAGGCTTTTCAATTGAATATTGATGGACAGGGAAAACCATTTAATTTCGCTGCGCATCCTTCGACTTTGAGCAAGGCGCAAATTATCGATGAACAAATTCATCCAGGATTGGGAGGCAGTCCACCAACAATGGACATGCTTCATAATTCCGCACCAGTGCGAGATGAGTTGCGAGTCGATTTTACCAGAGAAGATCTAGCAGCTAAGTTGCCCAGTTTATTTGCTGATAATCCTGAGCAATTGTTGCCTAGGGAATTGCAATCAAGCACTCCGGAAACTTCTGCGCAATGTCCTTCTTCACCCGATCCGTCTTTGATGGATCCATATAAGCGCTCAATCACTTGGGCGCCCAGCCATGGTCTGGTAGCAGTTGGGGTACGCATGATGCAGCAATTGCAAGAAGGCGAACCTCCCACTGCCCCGGATGGATTTTCATATGTATTGTTCCAACTCAATCCATTTGAGCTGCATAGCTTGGCTCGCACCAAGTTGATGCGGCGAGTGGTAATGCCTTCGATGAAGGCATTACATGAGATGGCTAAGCAAGAAGGATTTGGCCATGAATGTCCGCCGCCCGTTGGCGCTTGTGGCTGCGTGCATTTGGGTGAGCCTACTAATCGTCAAAAGAAACGGAGGTAATGACCCATGGCCAAACTCTGCGAAAATTGCGCGAAAAAGAAAGTTGACACGTCAGTGCGAGGAAGCTGTGTCGCTCCTCAAGCATTTCCGCGAGCAACTTTGTCGGATAAGCATAATCCTTGGACGGAAAGCCCAAGCTATAGCTTTTGCGAAGCTTGTTCTGATCAGTTCAAGTTGTGCGCTCTCTGTTTGGGTCCACTTGATGGCCACGGTGGCATCAATGTTCCCACTGAAAAGCAATTTTGTCGTCAGTTTCCCGATGACAATGGAAATCACGTCACCGATATGTATGTGGGCGAACAAATTCTTGCCCAGATGCCATTCGAACGTTTTTCCGGTGTTACTTGGGGAATTGACTATTTAAGCCCGAGCATTAGCCGGGCAGGTGGGCGCCTAGTTGGTATCCCTTCGGGAGAAGATGATTACTGGAGCTATTATTATGGTCCCCAAAATGGTTGGCTGGAAATGTATTTCGACTTGAACGAGGGTGATCCAAAAGGCGTCATCCGTCTAGTCGAAAGACCAGTCTATAACTGGTGGTGGACCCCTGTAATTCAAAATCCCAAGACATGGGAGATTACAGTGGAAATTAAGCACTAAATAAGGAAACTTAGGAGGAAATCCCCCTATGGGAAAAAAGAGAAGGAGATCATCCATGAAGAGACCTGGCGGCTTTGTCCCTACCAATTTAGGCACACCTCGAGTTAGTCAAAGTCAGGCTGGTAACATCACCGACCTGGATCTGACTGGCAAGGGTGGACCACCGGAAATGGTTGGGCTTTCTGCTTTCACTCCTGGTGTTGGTGGTGGCTCGTGTCCTGCTTGTGGACGCTTTGCCAATGCTCTGCATGCTGACGGCAAGTGCGGAAAGTGTACCAGGGTGACGCCTGTGGCTGCGCCTGGTACTTGCCGTACACCAGTCCAAGAGGAAGATGAAGATGAGGGTTGCTGCGGCGGCGGTTGCGGCAAGTAACCTCTTCAATACTAAATAATTGAAATTTATGAGCGGACGAATTTGTGGGGATAAAACCTCACATTTTCGTCCGCTTTTTTACCTTTTTAGGACATTTGTTTATCAGATCACAGAACTGCTAAGAGCAGAGACGGAGACAATATGTCTAAAAGAGCCAAGCGTCAAAAGGCACAAGAGAATCAAGGACATTTGCGTTTGCATTTTCTTGGTGCCAACGGTCAAGTGACCGGATCAATGCATTTTTTTGAATATACATACCAAGGAAAAGCTATTCGTTTTTTTGTTGACGCAGGTTTAGACCAAGAGAGAGATTGGATAAACTTTGAAAATCGTCTTCCAAAAGACGTCAAGGCATCCGATCTCAAATTTGGCATCTTCTCCCACGCTCACATTGACCATACTGGCTATTTCCCTCGTCTGACAAAGTCAGGCTTTAAAGGACCAGTCTACTGCACTGCTCCTACTCGAGATTTGTTGGGCATTATGCTTCCTGATTCCGGGCATATCCAGGAAGAAGAAGCAAAAAGCGATGTGCGTCGTTGCTTGCGCAAAAGAGGCAGTCGGACTAATAAGAGCAGCAATGGTGCTGGCAGTAATTCTCGGCAAGCTGATGAAAGGGCTTGTCATAGCGATCCACTCTACACACGAAGAGATGCCGAAGAAGCAGTCAAACAAATTCAAGGCGTGGAGTATAACAAGCCCATTGCCGTAGCGGATGGAATTACGCTTACTTTTGCTAATGCTTCTCACATGCTTGGTGCTGCCACAGTCACGTTGGAAATGGTTGTCGGCGATCAAAAGAAAAGAATTTGTTTCACCGGTGACCTTGGTCCAAACGGTATGACTCTTTTGCATGATGCCCAACCAATTAAAAGCGCTGACTATTTGTTGTGCGAAAGTACTTATGGTAGTCGCCTGCATGGCAAAGAAGACAGATTGGTTGTTCTAGCTGATGTGCTAAATAAAGCTATTGAACGTGCCAAGCAAGATGATCCAAAATTCGGCTGTGGTGTAATTCTAATTCCTGCATTTGCTATAGGGAGATCGCAAACCATTCTCTATGATTTGCGTCAGCTGATGGCGGAAGGCAGAATCCCTATAATTCCCACCTTCCTTGATAGTCCCTCTGCCGTGCAAGCCACTGAAATTTATTATCGTTGGCGAGTATTTTTCAATGATGAAACTCAGAAATTGCTTGCCGCCGGTACCAACATTTTCTGTCCGGGACAAGGACGTTGTGCCCAAATCACCGACCACAAGTTATCAATGAAACTTGATGAGCCTGCTAAAGAACCAATTATCATCATCAGCCCGAGCGGTATGGCTCAAGGTGGACGCATTGTTCATCACTTGGAGCATCGCCTACCTAGTGAACAAAACACTGTTATTTTTATTGGCTATCAAGTACGGGGTACTCTGGGGCAAAAGCTTTCCAACAAACCCAAGCCGAAGCGCGTAAAAATCGGCCGGAAATTTATTCCAGTTAATGCCGCGGTAGAAACTATTTCTGGTTATTCAGGGCATGCTGATTACGCCAGCATTTTGAATTGGCTAAGTCGTTTTGAACAAAAGCCAAGCCAAACATTCTTGGTGCATGGCGATAAAGAATCAACAGTTGCTCTAAAGGCACATATCGAAAATCGCTTTGGTTGGAATGTTTCCACTCCTCGCTATCGCGCTTCGGTGGATCTTGTCTAAATGAATCGAATCTAAGCAAGTAAGTTTTTAAAGACCCTAGAGAAAATTCAATTTCTTGAGGGTCTTTTTTCTTTTTCCAAATTTCTACTATAACAAGTAGTCAGCTGCATTTCATAGCTTCGCTAACAAATAGATTTGAAAAATGGATGCAAAAAATCTTGCTTGAAAATACATTTTGAAAAGTATTTCACGACTGAAAAACGAGAAAAATATCTCGATAAAAATAAACTCGCCTTTAGAAAAGTGGCGATTTCTTCCGTGTATGAAAGCTTCGCTAACGTTGATGGACAGATGCTTTGGTTAATAGCGACTAAACATTGCTTGCCAAGAGATATGCGTTGTATTTAGTTTCCTACCCCAATAACTCACTGAAATACTGGTAGGGCGAACATTTACGTTGAGTACAGATCCTCTTCACGTCCAGATAATTACTTCTGGAGTTACTCTAAGAGTTCTATTTATGAGCTTTTGTTTTTTTGCTTTATAGATCTTGATTACTTTAACATTGTGATCATGATTCTTTTCGTTTTTTTTAAACATCTGATCCAGAGCTAGAAACACAAGCCAACACTTATTTCAAATAAAAAGCCTGATCTTTCGTGAGGCTTAGAGGTTCTCTTTTGAAATCAATGTGATAGAGATCTCATAGTTTAGTAACCATTACCAACATAACGAGTTTCCTTTACGTAGGCGGACAGCTGTGTAATGAAGGAGTAAAACATGCACACACAATTTGGGTTGCTCGCATTTCTCACATCGCTAGGTTTACCGTTTGAATTTGTTTATCCCTGGTTGTGGCTCCTAGGACTGTTGTTGATTCCATTGCTTTGGATGCGTCGCAAACGCCAACCAGCAATTGGACACTCCGGTCCGGATATCCACAAGAACATTCGCACCATTCCCTTGGTTGGTTTTATTCCCATTATTTTCTATTCACTCGCGTTTTTAGCAATGGTTGGCGCTCTCGCCAAACCTGTTATTCCCGAAGCCGTAGAGACTCGTTCTATGCGTACAAGGGATATTTTCATCGCTGTCGATATCTCTGGTTCTATGGGTTCCTCCATTGGTCCACGTCCGGATCGCTATGTGCAAATGGAGCAGGATGCTCGAGACAAAGGAATTATTCCCAAGAAGGAAGAGGCTACTGCTCTTGCAGCAAACAATGCACCTGGCGGCGCAACTGCTCCCGCTCAAGCAGCTCAGAACTATCGGGCTTTGGATGCTGCTCAGGATGCTGCTTACGAGTTTGTTTCGCAAAGAGATGGCGACCGTGTGGCATTAGCCATCTTCGATGACTACACCTATTACCACTGGCCGTTGACAGAAGACCTAAAAGTAATTAAGCGAAAAGCTTGCTTGGTCAATCGTCACACCGGTGGTGGTACTAATTTCGATGGACCGTCCGAATCATCCCAGGGCTTAGGACCTATTCAGGCTTCCATTGATCATTTCCGGGAATATGGCAAGGCTAAAACAAAAGTCTTGATTATGGTCTCGGATGGTGAATCAACCATCAGCCCGAAGCGTATGAAAGAGTTGCTCGATCAGATGAAGACTTTGAATGCCAAAGCTTATTTACTCGGCATTGGTTCTTCATGGGTGAACGCTGCTAATAATCCTAACGGTTCAACGAAAGATTTGCAGAATTTCATCACTCAGTTGAATGGTCGCGTTTTTGCTGTTGCCAATGTAAATCAAATGCAGCAATCTTTCGAAGCCATCAATCAACTGGAAAAGTCAGAAATTTTGATTGAGACCACTCTTGAATATCATCCCATCTACCCGATTTTCGTCGGGGTAGCTTTGTTATTTGTCGTGCTTTTTCTACTCACCGTTAGCATTACACGCCAAGTTGCATAGTGACTCAAGGAGATTCCAATGAAAAGAGTTACCAAAAAGCGAATTAGGACTTTCTTAGCATTGTTGGTCTTGGCGGGCTTGGGCGTAGGGATGCTTTACACAGCTGAAAGTTTTTCCCGATGGCAGTCTGCTCAGATTGCTTGGTATAACTTTGGGCTCGACAAAGCAGCCAATG
>JAUMHO010004243.1:0-15328 GCA_032360965.1 Ulva armoricana | reverse complement strand
TTGATTGAATCTCCCCAGCGTCTCGTTATCTCGTTGCGTCGCTCTATGCGACATCCATCAGCTTTCACTTAGGAAAACCGGCAGGCAATCGACTGTTGAGACACGGACCACGCGTGACAGCCTCATGCATTGCTGCGTCTTCGAGAACGGACGGTGTGGCACCGCCGAGGCGGTAATGCATGATACATGAAGCCGTGCTGGATTATGTGATGCCCGCACTACCAATGCTATGTAGTGCATGACGTACGGTTGTCCAGCAGTGGTGCTCGATGGCAGCACGCGGCTCGAGCTCCGACTCTCGAGCGCTAGCCCGGGCTTTAGAACAGGCATAGGCCTGATCGAGAATGGACGCAGGGCATGATGCTATCATTGGCCTTGGGTAACATTAATGTGCCAAATACACTTGTGCACAAAACGGGATCTTTGCGGAAACAGTGTGTACAGTCTCTCAATGACGTCCCGCACATTTACGAGCAAGTCAGTGTTGCGCTAGCTAGGCATCGCATGAAGGCTGAACGCATGTGTGACAGATACAGATGCTACGGCTCATGGGCATTCACCCTTTCCGAGCCTCGGCAGTCGCGCTCGCGCAGCCCATGATCCCTCTCGGGTAGGAGTCAGCCGCGATGCGGACGGATGTGATGTCGATAGGGCCTCACAACCACAAATTTACTGCAAGCTTAAGGAGCGTCAGGAACACCCAGAGGTGCGGGTGTAATCGAGGCTCCTGTCAGACATTGCACAGACCGTGGCCCTGAATACCGACATGCACTCCTGCCAAAAAAGGTTGCACCATATATAGCTAGAACTTCCGTGTCGAAGCAGGCCGGGGAGCTTGGTCATGTGCGACCTCACGGGACTGCGACACAGCAGTCCTGCGACAGAGGAGTCGTGTGACAGAACGGTCAGAAGAAAACAACCTGCAAGCCAACACCACACAACCAGTGAAACCGTACCACAGAGTAAGCCCCAGTCCGCGGCGCTGATTCCTCACTGCTACTCTCTAGTGCAGACGACATGGTGTGCAAACTGGTTGATGTGCGTGTTGGGTAGCACTGCAGACCCATCCATTGCAACACAGTTGCAGTGCAGCAGCAGACCGACCTCACCACTGAGTGACACTGTCGCGCCCAAGGACAATGTGTGCTGCAGTATCACCTGCAGCATCATGAGGGCCCCAGCCAACAGTGCTGCAGGTGTCAGCCAGAGCAGCCAAACACACTCCAAGCCACCGAACAGCACACCATGCATCTGCCATCTGGCCTTCTGGCCTCCCAGGGCAGCTGCTGGATTGATGCCCATACTGCAGTCCCAGGTGCCCACCTGTGGAACCCACCCAAGGTGAACATGCACCGGGGGAGCTGGCCTGCACCTTTGCTCCTTGGCTGCCCCAGTGCAAACAAAAATCAACTCGGGTGTCACGCCAAACCCAAGCGGGCATCGGCCACAGCGCCCCTACTACTTCTGCTATCTGGGGATGACCACGTGCAAGAGGCTACAGTAGCAGGGATCAGATCATTCCGGAACCATGCTCATTTGGACTGCTCCAAACGGTAGCTGCGGCGGTCACTCCGCCAGTCCAGCCGCCGGAGCGTCGACACGAAGGGATCATCTGGAGCATGGGGGCAGGTGCCAGTAGCATGGTGGCGTGGGTGGCCCCCGTGCCGAGGGCATGGCGTGCTTCATGCCAGGTTGAACCAGCGCCACAACCAGTCGGTTGTCACGCAAACCCCAAGTGGCCGTCCGCGGCGGCTCCCCCACCGGTCGGGGCGGACGGGTGCAATGCATGGGTGCCAGCAGCGGCAGGTGTGGGACGGCCCTGTCGGCATCGCGTCTGCGACTGTGTCATTTGAGTTCGAACGGTACCGTTCGACAGCTACGCACGGAGCGACGGCCACATGCAGTGACGGATCTCTGCCAGGCCACAGTTCCTTGTGGGTTATGGCGGTTATGGAGGAAGCGTCACGATTACATTGTTACATTTACATTTACACATGCAGTGGCTGCTGTACGCACACAATGCTCGGCATCCCCGGGAAGAGAGCGCCCTACTCGTGTCGGTTGACAATTTAAAGACGTAGCTGTATACAGCAGAATCCAGAGCGGTCGTCACGCCAGTCGTGACCAGATTCAATGCATGACCCACAACGACTCGCGGCCATGGCACCGGCGGCCATGACTGCGGAGGGGGAAGCTCTGAGGCCGCGCTCGAGAACACAGAGCTACCTCGTGTTGGTGTCATCCAGGAGGCACCCGGCCAATCGCGGTCGCCCGCTGGGGGATGACATGTACAGTCCGTCAGCCGGGAGCGCCGGTGGCGCCGCAGGCGAGGCCGAGGGTCAGCGCAGTGGCCATGGGGGCCACCATGAGGGGTCCGGCCGTGCCAACGAGGAGGTCAGCTGTGGTGACATGACACGTGCCAGGGATGGTACTTGCGGAGATCTGTCTGCGCTGGCGGTGAGTTCCGGCTAGCAACAGGCACGGGTCCGCGGCATGAGGGCTGCGGCGGTGCACTCAAGCCGGCCTGGTGGGATGGGTACACCAGGCAAGTGGAGTCACCGCCGCCGATTCTTTGGGGGGGAGGAAAGGAGAATGCCAAGATGAAGAAATCAGCGGGCCATCACGCCAGACCCCCACGGCTGCGGCCACGGCAGCTCTTCTGGTAGGGGCGGAGTAGTGGAGGACGGGGTTAGCCGAGGCCGTCGCCGATGGCATGATGGCCGATTGTATCATCAAAACAAACACCTCCTTCCGGGATTGCTGGCAAAGGCGAAACACCCCGGTGACGTGGCTGGTCCGTTGCATGACTTGGCATGACGCCTGTTCACAGCAGGAAGATAGACACCCACCCACACACACACACGCGCACCCGTGGTCCCGGTTATCCGGAGATGTCAAGGTCCTTGTAGGATATGGCGAGTAAGTGTCACATTTACATTTACACTTAACACACCCCCCACGCCGGACCCAAGCGGCCATCGTCCACAGCACCCCTACCTATAGTGGCGGACGAAGCAGAAGCATCCAGACACAATGTGGTCGGCCACCGAGTCCTCCCCTCTGGGCCCACGTGCAATAGGGGAGCCCGTCATCCACGCATGGATGTGGGACCAGGCCGGCAAACCCGTGTGTTGCAAGTTTCACACACGGGGTGACTCCAGTTGCTGCGCAGGCCGCTGCGCCGATGGCACAGTCAGCCACAACGTGGGTGCAGCGTTGTTGCCGTACCTCGGCGCGGCTGTGCATGCCCAAAACGGGCAGAGGGTCCGGTGGGAATGGGATACAACACGCAGATGCAAGGCCTTTGTCCTGGAGCCCATGTAGTGAGCCGTGTGCGTTTCAACAGGCGCGGGTCGGTAGCCGTGGAGGACGTTCCTCTGTTAGCATGCTGTGTGTGCTGGCCTCAGCACGGGGCAATGCTGCTACGACTGTTGAACAGAGGGCCAACGCCTGTTGCCTACGTTGCCATGCTGTGTGTGCTGGCCTCAGCACGGGGCAATGGGGCAATGCTGCTACGACTGTTGAACAGAGGGCCAACGCCTGTTGCCTGGTGCACAAGCTATTGTGGCTAGGCTGCTGTATGACCAGGAATCAGTCCAAGGTGACTGGTAGTAGAGGTGATCCCGCTGGGTGCCAGAGCAGTGACGGTGCGAGAGCCATCTGATGGATTTGCACTGTGAGCGGATCCGGGCTGGCCAAGCTTACACTGCCGCACGCATGGGGCGCAGACCGTGCATCATTTAGCAGGGCGTGTGTTTACAGCCTTAGGAATCACCTGGCGAGGATGTGGCGCCAGCGGGCACGTAATGTGGCGCATGGCTGTCGGTAAAACCAATGAATGCGTCGTGAATGTGACTAAGGCATTTTAGAGGCCCGAAGCTGGTGCCTGGGAGAAGCGATGCGTCGCAACCGTGACGAATGCGCTCCATACACAACAGCCAGAAGCGCAGCATAATCGGGAGGCAATTGGCACGTCGCGCTGCGATGACACGAGCGCAATCGCCGTGGTGGGCGGCCGCTGACCTCGTCCGCACGATGCGTCTGCCTGTGGTAACACCGTGCCGACAGGCCTGCACGCTTGCGGATTGGAGCAGACAGACGAAAGCGCTCGGGACATCTCATGATGGTGCTCGTTGGAGTCCGCTCGTGTCAGGGGATATCGATCTGGCCTCACTTACTTGCGCGTGCCGAACAACACCTGCGCTAGCTATATCGCTATACCATAGCGCACGTTTTCGGTGGGCTGCACAAATCGCATGCATCGCTCCGAACAGCAATGGGCGTATCATGCATTATGACTGCCCAGCGTTCGCTGCCTGTATTGGCTCGTCGAGTCCCGGAACCAGCGTTAGTAACTTGTCGACTGCGTGTCAAATCAGCTGTGGCGTATCGACTGACGGCCATGCTTACTTGCTTCACCATCGTGAGATTCTTTTGACGCTCAGTGCCGCCAATTGAGCAGTCCGCGGTGCTCAACAGCAGGTCAAACGGTCCATATCGTTCCTGCATGCATGCGCCCAAGCACCCACGGCTGAATTTGTGGGCAGCCGAGCCTGGGCCGACGCAGAGGACTGAGTGCTAGTTCGCAATAACACATGTGTCCCGGCTGGAAGTGTATTCAAGGATGTCTGGTAGTGTGTGTTTCGAGTGAATTGCTCTCTACCGGGCTTGTCACTCGTTAGGCAGCACTGCTGTCACTTCCAGACACGCTTACGTTCCTGTTATTCATTTATCCTTACATTATGGATTGTTTGAGCGCGATCCGTGCTCTTCGATTCAACTGAGTGCTTGACATCATCAGGCTTTGTGCCCGTAGCGTCACTTTCATTCATCATCCTACCCGCTTGAGGTGCAGTGGAGTTCTGTTCGCTGATCGTCCTTACATGTACGCATCCGCTGTTCGTACATGTTTCTGTGAACATGTCGCGATGCTGTGAGCGAACTGTGCAGTTGTTTGCAATTAATGTTGCCGACCTCGTTTCGTCCAACCAGTTGCGTCTTCAACGATGTTGTATTATGCATGAAGTAGCCCTTCCATCCATTACAGGCATGCCTTTATCGTTTAGTATGGAATTGTTTGATGCTGAGTGACAATGATGGCATTGCGACCATGTAATCGCGTGCACAACGATAGCTTTGCCCGTTGCATCCTCCCGCGTCGGCCACACTTTCACCACACAGCGTAATACACTCTGTTTCGCATGTCACTTCTTGGTGGCTTCGGCATTGATATGCTGATGGGGGAAAGCAATGCTAAGCCGGTGTGGCGCCTGTTGACATTGTGCCGTGCCCAGCAAAGCCGTGTGGCAGGCATCTGCTGGGCGACGCTGACTGCTGATCATCGACATCTTGTATGCGTATCATGCACATCGTGTTGAGGCTTGCTGCGTCACTCAAGGCGGTTTCCCTGTTGCGCGTGTAGTTTTGGAGCTAGGCGTCGCGCAAATCTGCGATATAGCCTGACCAAGCATCATCTCCGGAAATATCGGAGGACCTCGTTCATTGGACGTCGTCATTTTATGGCACACGCGTCCAGGAATGGAACCAGGATTGGATTTTGAATGCATTGGCTCCTACATGCAGGTTCCGCTAGTTGGCAATTCTGCAACGCTTGTAGCCATGCCAACTGTACCAGGACTTCTGGTAGGCATGCTTGCTACGCAGTGGAGCGGCATGCAGCACGCGAGCGCCGCTCCGGTGACGTTCCAGCGCAGTGTTGTCCTGCAAGGGCTCTTTCCAGGGCGCCAACTGTTGGTACGACATCCTGCACTTCATGCTTTCCTTAGAAGCTCATCGTATATGTCTTGATCAAGCCGTCTTCTGCCGACCGCACGCTGCACCATGCCATCGCGTCTACTATGAAACTTCGTCCCAGTCGACACACGTGCTGTCCCGGCAGTCACCACCAACACTCGAACTCATATGTCTCTTGGTCTAGGATGCTGCCCCGGGATCAGGAGTTTCTATTGAGGAAGCAGATGAGGATGAAGCCGTGCTGGGATCTCCTGCCTCTTTGGCAGGCTCAGCAGGTGACCCTGTGGCATCAGATGAGGCCCCATTCTCCGAGGCTGACCCTCCCGCTGAACCCACCACTACCCCAGACGACACGTCCACGGAACCCCCCGCAGAGTCGCAGCCGCCCTCCAGTGGTGATGCCTCCAGCGCAGCCGAGCCAGTCATCGATGACGGATCTGGCGGCGATCCCGATGTAGATGGCGATGTGGTGGACCTCCCCGCCCCGGCCACTCCAGAACCGGAACGTTTGGAGCCAGCTTCCACCCCTCCAGACAGCGTGCTTGTAGCGCCTGCCCCCGCCGCTGTCCCAGCTCCCTCACCGCCAGAACCTGGGGAACCCCCTGACGTACCAGACCCCACCCCCGCAGACCCGCCGAGCGCCCCCCCGCCGCCGCTTCCCACCCCAGCACCAGAACTACCAGCCCCAGCAGCCGCATCCCCTGCCGGCACACCCCCACCCGCCAACCCGCCCCCAGAAGCTTCCCCCGACGCGGGCCCGCCGCAGGGCGGCTCCGCCGCCCCGCCTCCACCGGCCCCAGTTGAGGAGGAGCCCGTGGCGGCACCTCCTCCAGCGGCCCAGGGTGCCCCTCCACCGGTAGAGCAGGTGGTGGAGCCTGCAGGGTCGCCACAGCCGCAGCCAGGGGGGTCTGGTGATCCTCCAGAGGCACCCGCCCCGCCGCAATCGACGCCCCCCAGCGGGGGTGAGCCGTCGGGGGCCCCGCCGCCAGCAGGTGCGGCACCAGTTCCTGCCGAGTCTGCGGAAGAGCCGGTCGAGACTTCCGCGGAGCCGCCGGCGCCAGGTGCACCGGTTCCAAGCGGGGAGGAGGTCGTGCTGGAGGCTGCCGGGGCGCCGCCGCAGCTGGCACCGGGGCCGCCGGCGGCACCAGCGGCGGTTCCTCCACCGGATGCGGTAGTGCCAGAGCTGCTCGGGCAGCCCCCGGCCGGGGCTGCTCCAGCGCCGGTGGCTGCTCCCGCGTCGCTGGCCCCGAAGCCCTCAGCGGTCGCCGAGCCGACGGCCGCGCCTCCGGCGGCACCAGAGCTGGCGCCTGACCCGGCCCGGGATCTCACGGGGGAGGTTGAAGGTGCGCACGTTTCTGGCCCTGTGTGTGGCCCCGGTGCCTGCCTGTTCCACTCTGTTCCACTGCCGGCCTGGGCGGCACTGGGCCTGCGCGTCGAGCGTCACCGCCGCGATGTTAACGCCGCTGCATGCGTGCGGCCTCGCGGCGGTGGCTCTGTATTGCATGCACTTGGGAAACAACCATGCGCGTCTGCCCGGCCAATGGCGGGTGGATGTGGAAAGAGGTCCTCGCTGTTTCTTGGGTGCAGTGATTCTGCTGCCCCGGGAGGCTGTGTTGCTAACGGAGGGGCAGAGCGTTGTGCACAGAGCACATCTATGCTGCCATGGTTTCCTGCTGGAGTTCCACAAATCCGAGACGGATCTGATAATTGAATGTGAAATCAGTCATTGTGTGATGGTGTGGCCATTCTCCACGATGCTGACAGTATCCTTGTGCCAGTGGTTGGCTTACTGTGCACACTGGGAACTCATACTGGCCAGTCTGTGGGCTGGGGTCGGCTGGTCTGAACTCACAGCTGCTCTGTTCCTGAGGCTGTATTTGGTAGGCCATCCTTGTGCCTGGGCCTGGCATTCCGGAGGCACACGCACACCAGAACTCATCTGCATTGACCAGTGGCTGCGCACACACGTACACTAGCACCTGTGCCTGGCCATGCCTGATGCCACCCATGTGATCTGCCTGCCTGGGTCCAGTCCACGCTGAGTGTACTCAAGGAGCACATCCCAATTGTCCCTTTCGTTCTGTGACAGGTTTGCAGTCACCCGGGTTAGTCATCTTCCCCTGTTGTTTTCATCAGCCACAACACCAGTACCTCACTGAGCCACTAAATTGTGACATCACATGTCAATTGTTAGTCAGTACCATCCCGACTCACACCATCATCCACAAATCCGGCCTTTGTTATCCTAGCCAATCCCGATGAGTCATCCATACTGCAGACAAGGCCATCCCCCCAGAACCACTCCCCGCAGACACCGCAGCACCAGCCCAGCGGCCCACAGACCTTCCCGAACCCCTGTCACCTCCGCCTGTCCCTTCACCGTTCAATGACGTCACAAACGAGGCTTCTGCGCCACCGTCGCCACCGTCGCCACCACCACAAGCCTTGCCCACACTCACCACCGCCTCCCCCTCCCCAGCGCGCCCGCCCCCTCCCACCGACAGCCTCCCAGCTGACAGCCCCCAGCCTCTTCTCCTACTCCCCACGCCTCCCTCTGAACCTCCTCTTCCACTGCAACTTCCCCCGGCCCCGCAGTCCTCCATCTCCGCCCTCCCCGGCCCTCCCCCCGAGCCACCGCCCTCCCCATCCAATCCTCCCCTCCCCCCAACCCCTCCCTCCTCTGCCCTCCCCAGCCCTCCCTTCTCCCCGAGCCCCCCCTCGCCTGCAAGTCCTCCAGATACTTCTGAGGGCTCCCCCCCGGCTGACGAAGCCACCATCGTCTCCTCTGCACCGCGGCCAAGCGCGGGCCCTCCGGTACCAGCAAAGGAGCTGCCCGCGCCGTCTCCTGCTGCAGCCCCTCCTGCACGTCCACCTGGTCGGCAGCCTGAGGTAGCTGCACGGCCCGTGGCAGCTCCTCAGCCTCCCCCTACTGCAGCCGCAGCGCCTGCATCGGTCCTGCCAGAGACCGAGTCGTCCGGGCCCCCACCAGCAGAACCTGCACAGATTGTGCCAACAGCGGAGCCTGCAGCCGCGCCGCCGACGGAGGCTGCGCCAACGACTGTACCGCCTGCCCCTGCGCAGGGTCAGCGTACAGATGATGAAGCAGATAATCCACCGGAACTTGCTGAGTCTGTGCCTGCTGCAGCGCCGCCGCCGGCTCGGGCTGCGACCCCACGTACCGCCTCCCTGACTGGCCCCATGGATGTACCCGTGCCTGCTCAGCACGTACAGGCTGTACCCGAGCCGGAGGCGGTGCACGACGACAGTAGGAGGGAGGCGGAGGGGGGGGGTGTGGTGTTTGTTGAGGAGACGGAGGAAGAGGAGGAGGGTCCAGTGGAGGGTGGTCGGGGGGATGCCCGGGCAAATGAGGATGTGGGGGAGGGTGAGCCGAGTGGCCCGGGGTCAGGGGAGGAGGCAGGCGGGATCGTCCAGTTTGTTGAGGAGGAGGAGGAGGTGGAGGGGCGCATGCGGAGGGGCAGGCGCTCGGGTTCACACATGCCGCCGCTGCCGATACCGCTGCTGTCTGAGGACGGGGGGGGCTATGCCGATTATGGGGAGGTCGAGGAGGAGGAGGATGAGGCCGTGGGTCAGGGTGATGACCCTGAACCGACGGACGCGTCTATGGGCTCTCGCCGGTCAGTTGCAGGCGGCAGCATTTCAGAACCGGATTCCACCGTGCCGGACGCAGCAGCGGCGCCGCCTCCCCCATCCCCTGATCTTCGCGTTGTGCGCTCACGGTCACGCGCTGCACGCACACGGTCGCGCGCGAGGCGTTCACGATCGCGCGCGAAACGGTTTAGGTCGCCTGAACTCAACCCTAAAACTCCGTCGCCAGTTTACTCTTCTAATAACGAAAACGCTGCAGGTGCCCCCTCGTCGCCGCTCCCCGCCACAGCACCCACAGCACCCAGCACACCCCCATCCTTAGCTCCCGGCAGCACTGCAATCGAACCTGACATAGATCCAGACTTGAGCACAGTTGCCGGCAGCCCTGCGTCAAACCCAGACTCTGACTTGGGCGAGGCGCCCGAGCTGACGCCGGAGATAGGCCCTGTAGCCACACCGACACCCTCTCCGGGGGCAGCTACACAGAACGAAACCATCGCGCCGCTGCAACAGAGAACACCCGCAGACTCTCCCGCACCAGTGGTCGATCCCGCCAACCCTGACGGCTCTCCAGCTTCCGCTAAGCCGCGGGCCGCTGCAGACGCTCCTGCCGATGCTGCGGCACCCCAACCCTCACAGCCGCCGCAGCCGGCTGCGACCGCCCCTCTGTCTGACGCACCCACGGATGACCCTGCAGGTACCGATCCTGCTGCGTCCGCACCTGAAGACACCCTGGCCCCGACCCCGTCTGCAGCTCCCGCAGCCACCCCCGCTGGACAACCCCCGTCCCCAACACTCTCCCAGCCGCCGGTAGACAGGCCTGCCACACAGCCACGTGCATCTGCGCCACTGACTGCAGATACACCCGAACCAACTCAACCACCTCAAGCCACCCCCACACCAACCGCTGTCCCGCCGGCGGCCCCGCGCGGGCCCCCCACCGCCGCCCCCCCTCCCACGCCGGCCCCACCACCAACGCGCAACACCACCCTCTTGCCGGCGGCCGCGGCCCCGCCTGAAGCCCCCCTTGTGCGTCCAGATACCGTGCCAGAGCCCGAGCCGGAGGCTCCGCCACCTCCACCACCTCCGCCACCTCCGGCGCCAGAGCCTGATCCAGCGCCGCCGGCACCGGAGGTCCCAGAGCCCCCCCCGGAGGAGGAGGTCCAAGAGCCCCCCCTCGAGGAGGAGGCTGAAGAGCCGCCCCCGATTCCCCCGATCGCAATCGTGCAGACGGCGGAAGAGCTGCAGCAGGCGCTGCTGAACGGCGCAAACGACATCGAGGTCACGGCGCATGTAGACATGCGTGGTGTCGATGGCTTGGCCGCCCGCCGCCTCCTGCAGGCTGCGCCGGTGCTGCCACCCGTGAAGTTCACCACCACATCCATCCGGGTGCGCTTTGCCCCTGCTCTGCTGTGCAAAGCGTCCCTTTGCGGCCGAGAGCTCTGCATGCATGCATACACGCTGTGCCTGTCGTGCCGCAGTCTGCTGAGAGCAGTAGCTCGCTGGTCTGCCCATGGTGAACGTTCTGATGCAGCCTGTTGCATGTTCCTCGTGCCTGGCCTTGTTCTTGTGGCCTGGGCTTGCTGTGTGCTGCGCATGCTGTGCGGTGTGCTGCTGCGCGGCGCTGCTGACGGGAGCTGGCATCTCCAGCGTGGAGAACGTTGGCCCAGCGTGATCCCCGCACGGAGGTGCACCGCGATTGTTGCACAAAGCAATCTTGTGCCAGAAACAGAGCAGGCCCTCGCATTGTGTCTGCACCTGTGCACTGCGCCTTTCACACTTCGCTTCATGGCCCTCTCCGAAGTAGCGGCATCGTACACCTGGCTTGCCTCCGGTGTGGAGCCATGGCGCCGCGTGCTCTCGAGCCGGCCAACGTGTCATGCTGCGCTGCTGGTGTGCGCCTGGAGCGTGAGGGTAAGCTGTGAGTGTGAGCCGTCTGCACATACAGGGCAACTGCACCGGCGCACCTCCGGAGTTCGCGCTGCCAGCGGCGGCCCCGGAGATCGAGCTCTCGCCCGGGCAATGCGTGATCGTAACCGACCGCCCCGCCCTCGCCATGTCCGAGCCGGATCAGCGGCTGTGGGCAGACAACCTGCTCCTGCGTGTCGCCCGCACCAGCCCCGACCAGGTCCGCCTCTCCCGCCGGCCCTTCACCCGTCACGCTGTAGCCGTTCTGCTCCTACCAAGCGTGTGCCTGGTAACAACCAAGTGTTGGGCAGCTGAGGTGACTCATGTGGGGGCCAGCTCACAGAATCGCACCAAGACACGCGATGTCTCAGTTGAATCCTCCGAATCGCTCCGCGTCGCCGAATCAGTGTTGGGAGATGTAGCTGGATGTACTCCAAGATCTGGGGAGTACCTGAACTGTGACTCAGTGATTCGGATCGGTTTTGTTGTGGGTTACTCTGACTGCGCAAACCTGGCTGGAGGCGCTCCGGCCCCTACCTCGCTTGGCCTGCCGCTGGCGCACGGTCTGTGGCAGGGTAGTGCGGTGGCCGTGATAGGGTGCCGCATGCAGGAGGTGACGCTGCTCACAATGACGGGGCTGCGGTCGCGGGCGTACGCGACCGATGTGACGTTCCAGGGCGATGGTTTCAGCGGCCGCGCTGTCGCTGTGGAGGACCCGTCCGCTTCGCTGCTGCTCGACGGTGCGCCCCTCTGCCCCCGGCCCGCCATGCGGCGACACTTGCCCCAGTGTTCCGTTACCGCGCCGACGGCGTTGTAGCATGCCCTCGTCCCAAGTGACGCGACTCAACAAACCGCATCTTCTCACCAAACATGTTAGACCTGACTAGAACGAACGATTTTAGAACCCACCCCGCCTCGCCAACACTGCTGTACCTGTTGAAACTACTTTTTTTCGAGTGGTGCGCCCTTGTCACGTCCGGCTGGCTCGTTGCAGCACACGCATGGTCCGATGACCGAAGGGTAGAGTTTGAATACTGCACCCGGAACCGCGACGGCAGTAAATAGTCTGTGGGCAAGTGTAGCGAGGGGAACGCATCCAGTAGCGGCGTCCATGACTTGATTCCAGTCAGCACAGCGTTCATGCATCAACGCGGTATGCAGCCGCCTGGCGCTCTCCCGTCTGAACCCCTCCCCCTGCCCGTTTTGCTACTGCTGGTCGTAGACCGGACTGTACAGGTGTGGCGGGGAAGGAACTGTACGGTCGGCATGTGTGGGTGACCAGGAGGTGCCATGCAGGATGCACCGTCAGCGATTTCGGCGTGGCGCCTTCGATCGTGAACCGCGGGTTCACGAACATCGTCAAGTCGACGCTGACGCGCAGCACGCCCAGCGCTCGCGAGCCCCTCATCTTTTCGGACGGCGCCTCGGCAACGGCCATCGACGAGGACATGTTCGGCGGTAGCGCAGGCCCGCTGCTGGGGCGCCCCCGCGGCGTCGCCGGCGCGGCCGACGCGAACGTGTTCTACTCGGACGACACCTCGCTGGAGGCCAACCAGACGGACAGCGCCGCCCCCCCGGCCCGCCAGTTCCGGCTGCTGCCGGCGGTCGGGTCGCTGCCGGTGTCGCCGCTGCAGCAGATGCCGGCCTCCGTGCGGCTGCGCATGCTGTCCCGAGATGACTCCTGGTTCCTGCAGGCCAGCCAGGTGTGAAAAGCGCCCCACCCAGATTCACCCACAGCCCCAGGAAGGCTCGCACACGCGCAGAGGACTTGCTTATCAGCCCAGACCAGCTCAGCCCGCCGTGGCACGCGCTTCGCGACCGAGTGCCACCGGGACAGCGCGTGTGCAACCGGCTGCGGGGGCGTGTGTGTTGCCTGCACCTTGTCTGAGCACTGAACTGCCCGGCGGCAACTACCCCGTCCGGATCAGCAGACAGCCATGATCAGTGTGAGCTGCTCGTACACGTCCTGCCCGGTGGCTGCGGTCGGTCAGCAGTGATCGGCATTCGTGTTACTCTGCTACGGGGGTTTCAATTTGTCAGGGCGAGACCCTGGAAACGTGTGTCGTTACTGGGCTGCTGCAGCCTGTTGGGGCCCCCCACCTGCACTGGGTTACTGATTGGTTGTTGCGGTGGTTGGCAGCAGCTCCTCGCCAGCCAGCCAAGTTTTCACTCCACTGCCAGGTGTCAACGTGTGTCTGCCTGACTGACCGTCGATCACCGCACGCGTTGTTCTTAGGTCGGTTCGCAACTGCGTCTTCGCGCTGGTTTTATGCATGGATCTGTGTTAACATCACGGTGTGTGCATGCTGTGCGCCGCGCGACGCCCGCCATCATCCTGACAGCATAATCCCGAACGACGATTCAAACCTGGTACAGGTCAGTCGCGCCCGCTGTTGACGTGACGGCCCACCGGGTCCGTCAAGGGGGTCAAACGCGGTGTTCCGTCTGACTGGAAGAGCGTTCACGGTCGGTGTGGCCGGGTCAGGCAAGTGGCGTGCCAGCATGTGAACTGACTACTACTGGCTACAGCGAGGTCGACATCGCAGTACACAAATTCACGACACACTTGCGAGCACAATTCACGCTCTGCACATGCGTGCAGCTGACACTGATACGTTCCCTGGCGTGCTAGCTCCCGGAAGTTTGGTTGTTTCATGGGCAAATTTGGTTCAGGCCGAGGTCCCGGAAGTGCGTGACCGAGCGCTGACCATCAATGTAGAGACCGTCGGCATCGATCCGTCCGGCGCGCGCATGAGCAGCAGCGGCGGCGGCACTCTGCCGCGCAGCAGCATCATCGCCATCATCGTGTCGGCAGTCCTCGCGTCGGTCATCTTCATCGCGCTGGCTGCTTACTTCTGGAAGAAGCAGCGGGAGGAGGCGCAGGGCGACTACGAAGAGGTGCGCTTCGCCAATATCCCTGAGCCACCTCTCTGAACCACCACCCGTAGCCCCCAACATCCATGGCCTGACTGCTGCCGCCGACTATTGTATTGGGCAGTACGGCTATTCTGATAGAGATATCGTGATTTGTCGGCTCTGGTTTATGGACCCTCACACCCCGTCTGTGCTTGCAATACGCAGGCCCACAAATAGCAGCCTCCGCTGCCATGCCGACCTGACGAGACCCTGTGTGTCCACAATGTGTGTCAACAGCGACAATGTAGATGTGCTAGGCGTTTGGAGCGTGCATGGCAGCAACCGTTGTCATGCGTGACTTGTCCCCCCTTCCGGGTGCTGTCGCGGACGACCGTTCGGGTTTGGCGTGATGCCCGAATTCCATGTGATGTTCTTTCGGGTGTGACCGTGGCTGGTGCTGCACACGCGGTCACGGTGTGTGGCCCAGTGGTAATCTTAGCACTCGCTTTTTTGGCCCTATTAGCTGAGAATCATTCCCAATAATTCACATTTGTTGGCTTCGGGGGGTCTGCCGTAATGAACACTGGTGTGGTCCTTGCATTGACCTGCTCCACGCTGTGGACGGGCCCGCTCACACGGTTGTGACCACTAATACAACTGCGTCGCTGAGAGTCCCAACAAAGCAGACTTCTGACGGTCACCTGTACATGCTGCGTTTGACCCTGTCACACAGCTGCATCAGGCCGTGATGCGTGTCACCCGAGTCAGCCGGCATTTGTGGTGCGCACAGGCTGGCAAGCAAGGCACAGCTGGGGCGTGGGCAGCTACGTTCGAGACGCAGTCTTCCAGTGGCACCTCAGCCACACATGCCACAGGCGGCAAGCTCATGCCGACTAGCCTCGACACTGTGAAGCCCTCCGACTACTACACCGTGGACGTCACGACCGCGTCGCTGGAGTTCCTGCCATCCAACGCACTGCACAAGCACCGCGGCGCCAGCAGCGTCTACGGCAACACCCGGCCCTCCGGCGGCCCCCCCGGCCAGCCCGCGATGTCGCCGATATCCTCCGCACAGAGCGGCGGCACGCACGCGCAGTTCCACTCGCACGGCACGAGCGGCTCCGGGGGGGGCAGCTACGGACGGCAGCCCTCCAGCCAGGAATCCGCGCTCGCGGGGGCGGCGGCTGCCGCCGCCGCCCGGCGG
>JAUMHO010004232.1:0-10837 GCA_032360965.1 Ulva armoricana | reverse complement strand
CAAGCCAGAGAGCTCCCCTAAGGCTTCTTCGAAGTAGAGCACTGGCAGTAGCAGGATCACCTTCGGCAGCGGCGCCACATGCAGTTCCACAGCCTTCTTCAGCGGCAGCGGCAGCGCCTGTGCAGTAACATCTTTGACAAATATGTCGGCCCGCTTCCTTGGCCCACTTGGAGCTCTGGCCCCCCACGCAGCTTGCTGGTGCATGCTGCAGCTGTCGTATGAAGGGTGGGCCGCCAGTGGGTTTGGACTTTGTGTAGCAATGCCTTACAGCCTGTTCAGAAAGGCCTGCCTTCAGTGTGTGCGGTGTCAAGGCATGCTGTGTGCATTGAGCCAGGTTCAGCCAGCTGCAGCACCTTCTGATCTACCATATTGTGGCAGACTGGGCGTTAGGCCATGTGGGGAACAAGTTTGTCGACATCACACAGTGATGCATGGGTGCAGGGCACCATGAGTGAGACGTGGTTGGCTGATCACCGGATGCATAGTGGTGATCCAAGCGGGCCATGTAGGATTATGCTGTTTACCTGAGGTTATCTGTGCCGACTAGAAGGGTAAACAGGTGTTACACGGGGATCCACTCAAAAGCCTGACAGCACCAAGGGGAATAATCACACGCCAACCCAAGCAAACTACTACTAGTAAACAACCCCACGTACGCACTCGAAATTTAAACATGTAGTCATCACATCCATAACCAGCCGCTGCCCCCGCCGTACCCAAATACAACGCCATCCCCAAATCACACAGGTAACACTAAACCCACCTATGAATGAGCTTCAGTCATCCATGCAGCAGGAGACAGTGCTGTAGTAAAGGCAGACAAAGTGGTAGGCAGTGCTGCAGACGTGAAAAGGATAAAATTGAAAAGTACGGGAAGCGCTCGCAGGGCGGGTACAAGTTCGTGCCTCTCATCCATGAGACGTTTGGTAGGTTGGGCAAGCAGGCGATGCAGTATCTGCACCATCTTGCGGAGAGTGCATGCGGTAGGAGGAACAAGAGAGATGGCAATGTGGAGTTGTACCGCAACAGTGGCCGCGTGATCTCCTGGGAGCAGGGCAGGCACTACGACGCCGGACTGGATGTGCCTGTGTTTCTGACGTGACTCAACTCGGAGGTGGTATACTGCAGTGTCACTGTAGCACGTTCAATGTCTGCGTGCTTTGCAGTTGCAGCTCCTGTGTGTGGGTGAAAGTGGGTAGCGATGAGCCTAAGCTGCTATTGTCTAGTTCCATGACTTAAGAACTGACTTGTCTAGTTCCATGACTTAAGCAACAGTTGGTCCACTTTGTAGGGTTGTCCTTGTACTCTTGTGTAACTACAAGAGAGATGTGTCGGTGTGGATGGCACAGGCGATGAGAGAGTTCAGTGCAGCGGCGAGCAAAGGGAATAGCTGACTTATTAGAAAGACCATGTCGCACGTTGCACAGATTGCAGGGACCTAGTTCCGAACAGGGGGTGTATCCGGGGGGGGCGTATGCAGAGGATGATTGATTAGGTACCCACGTGGTCTGATTCGAGACCCGTTCTCTGTTGCGTGATGCACCTGTGACCAATTAATCCACCAGCCAGCCAACTCACAATCAGGGTAGGGTCATCGGCCGAAATTGCCGAAATTGTCGGGGCCGAAACCCAAACAACCCCGGAATTTACCCCGAAAGGGTTTGGTGAAAAGGGCTCTGTTGACCCTTTTGAGGGTGCCACATGATCACATCCACTAAATGGGGAACTCGCACGTTGGAATTTGTGCAACAATCGATATCGTGTGCGTGTTCTGACCAAAACAGTTCTGTGTGGTTGTTACAAAAGAGTGCAATCTAGACACAGATAAGGGCATATCTGTATTCGGTGGGCAGCTTCGTACAGCGCTGTAGCCGAGCTCGCTTACTCGAGTAAGCAAGTAGCGAGAGAGAGAGAGAAGCTGTGTGTACTTGACAAGATGACGAAGAGTCGTTATGGCGGCCCGTACTGGTCGTAGTCAACCAACACCTGACAAAGCACCTATATTGTACCCAGGTCCTGCCCTGCTAGTTCCAGCCTCGCCTGAGTGGATAGTTATCAGTTTGTAGTAGAAAAGTTGTGTCTCGTTATGGCAGAAAGGGTACACGTGTCCCGGCCTTGTGGCTGGGGCTGTCTAGAGCAGACGACCAGCACACGTAATTACCAGTATCGTAAAATGTGCCTAGTGAGGAGTGTGCATTAAGCCAGCAAGGACTGGTTACGTGCAACGTACGTGTCAGTCAAGACAGTGCTGAGTGGGTCATGCATGTGGAGGCATGCAGGGTGTTAGAAATGATCAACCTGAGGGTGTTTAACCAAACACGCTGATGTGGAAAATATGATGTATACAACGCGTCAGTCAGCATGATTGTACAAGAAGGATATGAACTGCGTGCATACTTGTGTGCACTACAGCCTCATGAGTACATCTCACGCAACATACAAGGGCAAACCCACAAAGTGGACCAAGTCACGAAATCATGCAACAACGGCACTGGCTCACCGCTTGCCAGTTCTGTGTGGTCGCTTGCTCGTCATGGAAACGGATGCCACTGTTGATGGCAGTTGCAGGCGATGACTGATTTATGATTGGAAGTCATTTCAATTGAACTGTACTTTAAAGTATATTGTAAAAGGCCGGATTGTAAGTATGACGTTGCGTGTCAAAATTGCGAATGGAATGCCAAGAACAAGGGTGCTGACGAGTGCAAGTTCCGTGGCCACGTCTTGAGCAATAATGATGGCCATAAATGGCCGCCCCCCCGGCGGTTTCTGTATGCGGTGGAAGGCCGGGGTGTCAGTGGGCTAAGGGGCTGGAGGGCTGGAGGGCTGGATGGCTGAGGGGCTGTGGAGGTGGAGGGCCGGAGGGCTGCGGGGCCCGAGGGCCGGAGTGCTGAAGTGCTGGAGAGTTGGATAGGTAGATATCAGGAGGTCAGGACGGCGATGTAGTAAGAGAGCGTATTAGCAGGGCAGCGGGGGAGCAGGTGGGACACAGACGTAGACAGGTAGGGAGGAAGAGAAGCAGCGAGCAACAGAGGTAGAGAGGTAGAGCGGTGCTGTAGCCAAAACGAGGTTTAAGGTAGACAGCCAGCTACCGGAGGGCAGGAAGGCTGAAGAGGAGAAGGTCGGTGTTGGAAAGTAGGAGAGCAGGAAAGCTTAAGTAGGAGAGCAGACGGCGGGAGAGTAAGAGAGCGGATTAGCAGCGCAGCGGGGGAGCAGGTGGGCACTGTACTAACAATGTACATGCCCACCCGGGTGGGCACCCTGCTGGGGTGGGCATCTGGAGGGTGGGCATGTAGCCAGAATGCAGCCATAGCAATGCATCAGCAATATCTGTGTGTGAACAATGTCTCTGTACATTGTGGGATGATACTGTGCTGTTTTTCAGGTTTTACCAGCCCTGATTGCCGTCCATCTGTTTCCAGAATGTTCTAGGTGCACCATGCCTACCGGCGGGTGGGCAACATCAATGTGGGTGGGCAATACGGACATGGGCAGCTGCAGTATTTCACAGTACAGATTACTTTGTGGCATTCAAATGTCTACAATACCATCCACCTTTTCAAAAGTGCTAAATACGGGCTACACAACTTTACCAGGCCTCCCTCTCGGGTATTGAAAGCATAGACTGTGTGGGTGCCCATCCGTGTGGTGGGCAACGGCCTCAGAGGGTGAGCAACAAGGATGGTGGCAACGGATTCTGACTGCGAGGATGGTGGCAACGGATTCTGGCTGCGAGGATGGTGGCAACGGATTCTGGCTGCGAGGATGGTGGCAACGGATTCTGACTGCGAATGTTGTGCAGGAGGCCATAACAGAAGTCCTTGTTTCGGGCCGGGTAACATACACGCTATGCTCATTACTCCCACAGTGGCCGAACCACTTGAAGACAGTGGGCAGCCACATGCCAGCTGCATCCTGATGTTGTTGGTGGAAGACGATTCCTGTCGGATTGATGGGGGCATGCGGTGGGTCACTGACAGTGGAGAGGGGTGGGAGCCTGCTGCATGAATTGTATGCCAGAGAAGACTGCATCGGGTTATGACCGTGATATCACTCGAGTTGAGTTATGCCACGGGGGCTAGCTCCCATGTAACTGTAAGTGTAAATTTGACACTTACTCGCCATATCCTACAAGGACCTTGACATCTCCGGATAACCGGGACCACGGGCCAAGTCGGCTTGGTTGTTTGGTGTAAGGTAGACTGGGTGCCAGGTCGCCCCGCTCGGCATATGATGAGTGTCCCGAGTTGCAGCATGAGTGTGTGCAGTGGTCGCATTGCCTGAGCTGTGATGCTGGGCTGCACTGGATGGAGGATACCAGGGCTGGCGGGTGCAGTAGACACCCGTGGCCACACAGTGGTTGTTGTCCTTGACTGTCTAGAAAAACCTGCAGATGGGCACAGGCCATTGTAAGCAATATAGCATTCCATACAGACAATCACCAGAAGGATGCAGGGCCGGTCGCCCATTCTGTGCTGTTGCCCACATACCGTTGCCCACCCGAATCCGGTCGCCCACGTCTATTTTCGTGGCGCACTTTCGAATTCGGTGGGCATCAGCGGGTGGGCAACGAAGTAAAACGTCGTTGCGGCTACCATACAACTCTGTTTGACACCATACTTGTTAATTTTGCATGTAGCATATGCAATGCAATCTAGCCGTAGCTGTGTCCGTTTGGGTCAAGCAAACCAGTTCACAGCCGCGGCTTGGTTGCGCAGACAGGGCACTCGGCATGGTCAAGTGGAGTGAAGGCACCGAAGCATGGCCTGCACTCTGGGCCAGCCTGCATGCATGACGTCCGGGCTGGCGCACCAATGCCCACTGGCAGCCGGGACGGACCTGATCCAATTGCTTAAGCTGGAACCCCTGCCAACTAAAACTCCAATTTTCCCCAGTTGCAGAGGCAGCACGTCGTCGTGACAGCACAGACTGCAGCGCAAGAAGCACAGGTCCATGTCGACCATGAGCCATGGGCCTGGCGCTGTGGGGCCCAGGTCTGCCCCTACTAGTATATATATGGGATGCAGTGGGGCCTAGGGTTTGCGCCGTGGGGCCCGGACTTGGCGCTGTGGGGTCCAGGGTGCTGTACCGTATGAGGTACAAAAATACATATATATACATATAAAATAAAAAAATCGGGCATCAGGTATATCCCAGTGTGCTCAGATTTGAGTTGGCGCTTTCGAGGTACAATTTGAGGTACATCCCAGTTTGTCAGGGACCGAGGATGTAGTTGATTTTCAGCACCAAATCCTCGAATGCGCACGATATATATCAGCATGAGGATAATGTACAAGTGTAACCAGAAACCATTTTTCATGTACACCGCGCTGTACCCCGATTTTAAGCCCCCGATGCTCACTTTTGATGTTCATCTGAGATTACCTTATGTGACCTGCCTCAACACTTGGTGTATACACCAAAAATGACTAGATGTACAACCAAATCATTTGAAGGTACATCACCTGGTGAGGGCCGACAAACATCCCGATGAACATCGAAAGTAAAACAATGTTACCTGAGAAAAATTATCAAAACACCTTTTGAGTACATCAAATGGTGTGTGCCCATCTTTGCAGTGGGGCAATATAACAGCAGTACTTATTTGCCACAACTGCAAATTTACAGTGCTGCTACCCAACCACACAGCCCTACTTCTCCTCATAAGACTAATCATAGCTGTAGCAAGCGTAGCCGCAAGGGGCGTCCGTGACCAGCGACAGACACGTTATTTACATACCTTCAACGTACTGATACAGTACAACACGTGGACAGGGCACACAGATATATCGAGCAACCAAGCAAAAAGAAGAAGCTTGAACGGGCTCAAGAGTCCGTACAGCACCGCAGTCCTCATTCCACAAAAAACATCGGGCCCCCTCATGTCGCCATTCATTCAATATCAGGGTATCATCTCTGTTAGCCAACGCACAACCAAACTCAAGTTTGTTATGTGGCTAGATCTAACTGCAGAGCGCATAAACATGGCCCATGCACATCGCTCACCTTGACACTGCAGATACTGCAGGGCAGCTGGTCCTCACAGGCTGCAGCGGTGCGAACATAGATACACTCCACATCCATCCCGCCCCTGATACGGCGGTATGGAAGGGTAGTGGTGGCACGTATGGTGCGCGGTCTGTGCAGCTAATTTGGACATGCCGGCTCCTGTACGGTCGCTGCCGCTGCAGCAGAAGCCTGTCATGGCGTTTGCGCTACTAGCATCAGTGACTCTGCTGCTGCTTTGCGTCTTTCTTCAGGAGGGCTTGGGAGGGCTGTTTTGCTTTGGATTGCGCGAGTCACGCACAGCACATCTGCGTAGCCTTCGTCTTCTACGGCAGTGTCCACTGCACTGACCATTTGAGCAGGCAAATACTCTGCATTCAGGGCACACTGGAAAGGGGGGGCCCTGCTTTGAGTGGTTACCATGGAGAAGTTGCCGGGTGCCGGAAAAGCTTGCAAGATCCGCCGCGAAGAGCGCCTGGTACTCTGCGTTTGCCTCTCCGAGGACTATCCCATCACCGGTGCCGTGCGGCTCATTCATCCCCAGCAGTGCGCGGGCCTCCCTGCCGCCTCCGTCGCTGGACAGACCGCCGTATGCATGCGCGTGTGGCACAGCAGCCAGCACGGCTACGACGAGTGTCTGGACGAGCCTCATCAGGTGGAGCATCGCAAACTTATCTGCAGATAGGTAATCCGTCATATACATCAGTCTGTCAAACATTCACATAGCATCAGCTGTCAGCTGGTGTCAGCTGGTACATCGTCAGATGGTACATCATCACGGCCTCACGCACATCGAACGAGTGCAGCGGTCCATCTGAGGATGTACATCTTGGCCACGGGGCCAGATGTACTTCAGTACACCACTGCAGATGATTTGATGTACTTCAAGCGCAGTGGATGATGTACATCGACACGCATGATCGACCGATGTACATCCGGATGCAGGTCGATGCAGGTTGGTGATGTACACCAACTGTGCATTGGCGAACATGTGTTGTACATCCACAGCCTGATGCACTTTTGGTCCCTCAAAATGTGCAACTGCTGCACTCTACCAATTTTGTAGAGGACGCCGTACATGTGTACGTGACGGGCGAGGTATGCGTGTGGCGTCAGCACACTGCAAGCGCACGCCGCACGATGTACATGCCAGGTACTACATATACCTACTTATATCATATGGGCGCTGGGTTTGTGTTGGTGAATGTGTCAAGACAGTTTGGGTCTAGCTGTGAGCATTCTTAGAACTTATTTGCAGGTGCCGGTATTTGACCCCTGTGGCTTGTGGTCCAGGTCATCCGGAGATGTCAAGATCCTTAAGCTTGTAGGATATGGTCAAGTGACACACTTGAATTTACATTAACCTGTCCTTGGGAATTCTGTACGGCTACCCAACACCGCATTGACATAGCACTGACGTTGCACTGGCGTAGCAGACCGCCTAGACCTGGATACACCTGGATACATCGCGGTCTAGGCGTTGTGACCATCAGGGTCGTCGATGCAATTGCCATATTGGATGACCACTTTCGGTCCATGGGCTACGAATTCCAGTGCAGTAAGACAATTAATGCCCACCCGAAACCGTACCAATTTCGAACATTCGGGGATGTTCTTCGTTTAAACATCGCAGTACAGTACAAATTCTGCCTGTCCCAAATATGAAATAAAACGCATGCCTGGTGACCGGTACCGCCGGCCATGGTTCGAACTCATGAAGCGAATGTATGTGGCGCGAGATGTGGGGAGATGTGGCGTGACGCGACGCCGAATTGATATTTCCTTAACCGGGTATTTTGGTGGTTACAAAAGGGTATGCGGGGTACCCACTAAGTGGACCAGGTATTGTGGAACATTTTGTCTTTGTTTGTGGAACATTCGCCCTCTTACAATGCATGCACCTCGCAGGGTTTGCCCTATGTACTCTTTCGTAACTACTCTTTTGTAACCAGGATCTTTTTGTAACCAGGACTGCTGATGGATTTGCTGCTGCTTATTAGCATTGCATAGCAGTGGTGCTCGTCCCATCTTAGAGTGCTAGCGCAAGCAGGACTATGCTTTCGTCTACAGCATCTGCTTGCCGTTTTGGCAGTGCCAAGGGGATTGAACCAAATGCAGGTTTACTTGGTATTGTATGAATGTGTCAGCGCAACCAAAGGACTTGTGTCGGGAGGCTAACGGTTCGACACATTCTAGGAACGTTTCGACGTCGAGCTGCACAGCAAGTTTTGCATTGCGTACGCTCTGAGCTCGAGCATGTCCAGAGGATACACCTTGCTGAACCTGCTGCTCGGGCCCTGATTGCCAGAGGAACACCATTAGGTAGACGAAAGTTTTGCGATGCACATCTTACCCCTGTGCTGGGAATGGGAACGTTGGCGAAGGGGCTGCGACGGAGTGCTGTACGGATGTGCACAGTGGCGCATCGAACTTCGCAGCAACGTGCCATATACTTCGATGTGCAACTCACCGTGCGCGTTGCTCACCCGCAGCAGGCGACAATGCGCGAGCAGCTGCAGAGACGAGTCCGGGCGGTACCTTGAATGTAGACACTTGATCTTTGGCTACAGACGACCGTGGCAAGTAAGGAGCGAGCGGGGGTATACGTAGACGTTCCCGACGCCTGGAGCGCGCTAGCCCTAGCGTGCCTACTGTGTCCGAGATCTACAGTAGTTTGTGGCCTTTCGCAACCAGACTAGATCAGCAATGGCCGCGTGGAGATGACGTCCGTTAGAGCGATAGCAACGCATGAGCTCAGGAAGGGCAGTGGCGCTATTTATGGATCCTGGGCATCGTCACATCGCAGTGGGTAGCTACAAAACATGCACATCGTCGAATCGCATGCATGAGGACCGGTGGCGGGTTTGCGAAGCGTGTTCACACCAGGTCGCGATGAGAAACACAACCCTGCTTTCTCTTAGGTCACATTTGTACAAGCTACGCTGCGCGTTCGCTGATGCTTGCCGGCCGCAGACGTCCGATGAGGCCCAGTCGTAAGGCCGGCGCCGAAGCATGTCAGGCAAGCCCGCTCAGTCTGTAAACAGCCACGTCCACGTGCATGTTCCCATCATCGTTTTGAAGGTACACACCAGGTCGCCGCCACAAATACATGCGTGCCTCTCGATGCATCACGTTGGTACTGCGCTTACTCCTCTTGCGCACGCTGTGGCCTCACACCAAGAGGCAGATGCATCCGCGAGCAGCCAGATGGGTCCACGAACAGCGCGAAAACAACAGGCGCCTGCTGGCGCTCTTGCTGAACATACTAGCTTCATCTGTAGCCTGGCGCAGACTGCACTCGCTTGGCCTAGAGGACGCATGGGTTTCTCATTACATGGGGTTTGGTTCCTTATGGGCCTGCTTGCACCATGTTTGACTGCAAGCCTCCCAGGACAATAGTAAGGGGTTTTGGACAATAATCAAGTCTTACCGGATTACTTGATTGTGCAGCACGACCCGGGTACCTCAACAGATGTAATTGTGAACCATGAATGGCAGCCCCAGAGCTATGTGCGGAGTCACACTGCTGTACGTATCTTAATGGCTCTTGTCATGTTTCCTAAATCTCGTCAAGTTTGCAGCGCCCCATTACTGCAGCAGTGCTGTAATTACATGGAGAATGAAGCAAAGGCCCGGCATGGCCAAAAGGGGCGGTGAGGGGTTCAGTCTAGAGATATAGCCTTGCCTCGTTGGCGGTGTGAATGAAAAGTGAGTGATATTCCGCGAAGCGATCACGCGTGCTCGATAACATGTGACCTGATAACACCGCACAGCTCACAGACCAGCATGAGGGATTTGCCCTGACTGACCGGTCACAACTTCAGTCAATCGCTGCCCTGGGGGAGCCTGTGAATGGTCGACGCGGCAGCATCACAATTTTTTTGCCGCGCTGCCGCCGTCTGCACACTAACCTGCTTATGTGCGTTGTTTACAACTGAGGGTATCATCCATATCCATGGGTACTGCCTCTCAAAGGTCAGAGGCAGCTGTGACATGGCGGCTGCAGGGGGCATCCAGCCAGCTCAATACTCTGTGTGTAGAAAGCCCGGCTGGTTATCACACCTTCCTTACAAGCAGAGATCGCAAAGTAATATGTCCAGCATCAGCATCGATCAGAGACTGTGCCTGTTTGTGGGTGCATGCTTTGCTCGTCGTAATGCGCATGCGTGTGCGCTCCATGTGCAGATGGCATTTTGTGACGCCCAAGAATGTGGCGAAGGGGGCAAGGGGGCAGCTTAAAAGCAGAATTATGATGCTTGAAGAGATGCATGAAGAGCTGAATCTCTTAAAACATCATCAGTATGTTTTTAAGCTGCCCCTTCGCCCCCTCCCGCACATTCTTGGGCACAGATGTGCAGGGTCTGGGTTCACCTCCAACCTCGAGCGCGGCAATGTGCACTGTGGCGGTGGCATGCGGTCTCGAGCTCGTGGGTACGATTACGCGTCCTCCCAAATATACAGCGGCAAAGTAAGGCGTAGGCGCAGGGACAACGGGGGGAGTACCCAGGTGCATGGGTAGCAGGCCTACATGGGTACCATCTACCTGGGTACCATGGCTAGAAGTGTGGACAGCGAGTGATTAATGTTAAACCTTGCTGGAATATGTCTTTGGGTGTGTGTACTTTGCTATGGAAAGGTTTGGACAACAGGCGAGCTGTCTATGCATGTTCTCAGAAATCCTGGTTTCTGGATTACCCAGGTTGCTCTACCCATGACACTGGGTCCCCACAATGTGTACCTGGGTAGTGGCCCATTGAAGTTGCACGGATAATGGCCCAGTGATGTTGGAATTTGTTGGAATGTGTCTTTGGGCATGGCTTTACTACTTTAA
>JAUMHO010004221.1:0-15359 GCA_032360965.1 Ulva armoricana | reverse complement strand
CCATCGAACGAACCAACCCACCCTCCAGAGAGGCACACATGTCACGCCGTCACACGAACTACTACTTGCCACGAGCTGTACTGTTACAATTGTGCTCATTAAAGTGCTTTTGTGGCTGTGATCGACTTCATTTCGGCTTTGCAGTTGCAGCTTCTGTGTGTAGGTGAAAGTGTTTAGTGAAGAGCCTGGGCTGCTGTTGTCTGATTCCATGACCTTGCTCCACTTTGTGGGTTTGCCCTTGTACTCTTTTGTAACTATACTTCATTTCGGCCATGTTGCTAGACCCGGGACGATGGGCAAGCCAATCCTCAGCGAGAATTCACGGAAGCTCGCATGTGAGCAAGTAGACCTTATATTTGATACATTTCTTGAATTCCCGCCAGTAGCTGTCCGCGGCGGGGTCATGCAAGACTGCAAGGATGCACGCCTCGACACTGTTGTGTGCACACGTGGCCTCGTCTGCGCTGCTTCCTCCGAGGAAGAACTCATCGCACAACACTACACACGTATCACAAGTACTAATATAAAAGTTTTGGGACTGTTTTGATTAGTTTCGTTAAAGAATTCCGGAAATGGCACGTTCGTGTTAACGTACACTGACCACGAACGCGGCAAAAATGGGGCTCGTTCGGGGGGATGCGTTCGCTCCACTGAACACGGCCTTATTGGTCTGCTCGGGGCGAACATACTTTTCCCTCGGGGAGCTCTGTCATGAGAATGCGCATTAGGGTTGTCATGACGGAGTCTGGTACTAAGTGCTGGTACTAGGCACGCTACCATTAGGACTGAGGTGGCAGGCTTTCTGTGTGTAGGTGAAAGTGTTAAGTGAAGAGCCTGGGCTGCTGTTGTCTGATTCCATGACCTTGGTCCACTTTGTGGGTTTGCCCTTGTACTCTTTTGTAACTACTGAGGTGGCAGGCTAAGGCGTTACTCTCCCGGGGGATAATCCGTGGCGTGAGGGGTACCTTGGTGTCTACGGGTTGCCGGTCGTAGATAGCATCGATACAATATACCGATGTGTGCCTTGGAGGACCGTCCTAGTGTCCAACTGTGCTTTGGATACATAATCATTACAACCTAGCGGGCGAACCTGGCCGGGTGCTAAGGTTGCGGCGGGCGATGTATGGCTTGAGGCATGCGCCACACACATGGAACAGGTGCCTTGAGGCTGCACTAACCAAGCGAGGTTTTGTGCAGTCAAATGCGGACCCGGGGCTATGGCTGCTCCACGGCGAGGATGGGGCAGTGATGTGCATGTTCTATGTGGACGACGGCGTGGCGGCGGCGCGCAATGATGAGGAGGCACATCTGCACATGTTGATGATCCACATTGCTGCAAGCCCTTTCATCCCAATGTTGACGCGTTGCTTCATTGACAACTTGAAGCCACCTGGTCCGTGCAGGCGCACATACAATGGCGTGGCATCATCAGCGCTCTTCCGCGTGGCATCATCAGCGCTCCTTCGCGCCGCGTGATGCCTGGCCGGTGCAGGCCCTCGCGGCACTGCTCCTCGTGTTGCCATGGCACTACAAAAATGGTGAGACCAGGTTCGATGTACATATGTGGTAGATTTATGTCGCGTGTGGATGTACATCTGACGAACAATTGACGTCGTTCGGTGACAGAATGATGTAAATCGCGCGCAGGCACAACCACCGCAGAAGATGTTTCGCTGTACGTCAAATGTTCTCGCAGAGTCGTTTGTGGCCTTGATGTACATCAAAATTAGGTGATGTGCATCCAAAGGTGACGCACAGCGCGTTTTTTTATGTACAGCAAAAGGTCAGATGTAGAAGAGCTAATAACCACATACAGCAAAAGTACGTTCAGGAAAAATGCTGTACATCAACTGTGATTACAAACACTTTACAGATGTACATAAAAAAATTTATATAATTTTCAATCATGCATCAACAACTCAATCAACTAACCTCCAGCCTATGCCAGCGGCCACGACCACAGTACTAGTACAGCCAACACAAGCCCGCAAAGCCAGTCCTCCAACTCACCCACCTAGGCATGCAGCTACGTTACGTTCCAGCTCCAGGCCTGACAGCTCTGCTCCCTTCTCCAGTCAAGCTTTCTGCACAGACCAAGTCACGAATCAATTCAGTGAACATGCACCAAGGCACACTGACATGTTCACAGTACTCGTTGTCCCATGTCATATCAGATCACAGACACTGCTACGAATCATGCACAAAATAAAGAGTCTGCAGCAGCATGGTTGAATTCGACAATCCAGCCCTAGGAGCTGCGATCTCACCTGCTACCAGGAGCGCACTACGTGGCGGGGATGGCACTGGCTCAATCACCAATTCCAGGCGCATGGTCCGGCGAAGGAGCCTGGCTGAGGCTGGCCACGGCGGCAATGATGGGACCGAGGGTAGGGAGGACAATGCTGCAGCGGATGATGATGTTAATCGGCAGGTGCCTACGCGTTACGCATTGACACCAGCCGCCGGCAGCGCAAGCAGTGAGAGTCTTGGCACCTCTTCGGGCACCCTCGGCAACACCAGCCCACCACCATCCCCTCCTTCTACGACACCGACTGCCGCAATCGCCGGCGCGGTCGCCGGCATCCTCGCTGCTATCGTGCTGTGTGCTGCGGCTGTGATCCTCCTCGCGAGGCGCCAGCCCCGCTACAACAACGATGACAAAGTCGGGAGTGGGGTCGCCAGTCAAGGTGACGGAACAGAAAATGTCGCTGGCCCGGATGACAGCAAGGATCGCAGCTTGCAAACCAACGAGCACGGCCTACCCAGAACCTCTGTTGCACCATCTCGGTCAGGCGACATCAGAATGCGCAGTGGGGAGTTGCCAGCTACTGAGCCAGACAGGGGGAAAGCCTGACGGCAAAATGGCACGGGCCGAGGGTGGGAACACTATGCTGGAGGACAAACTGAGACCCCCGTGCATCATCAGCCTCGGCATGGCTGAGGACACCGCTTCATCCCTAGCCACAACCGCGCGAGGGGGGCATTCGGCTCGCATGAGGCCGACCGGGGCCTCCCGGGCAGTGCCTACGTCAACTGGACCGTCCGGGGCAGTAGCTGCCAGTGATGGCCACGGCACGACGGTGACAGATGATGCACTTCTGACCGAATCAGCGGCGGAGACAACGTTCAGCATGAAGACTGTCGGGGAGGAGCGGCGGCCCCCGGAGGAGGGGGCGGCGGTGGCGGACAGGGTTGCGTGGCTACACCATCAGCTGGACGGCTTCGGGCTGGCGGATGTCGTGTTGGAGCGCTTCCGGCTGCTTGGATAACATGAACGGCGGCGGGGTGGTGAGCTCGAACTGCTCTTTGCGCTGTGCCTACCTGTGGTTGGCACTTTGTTCGCCATGTCAATGTACTCAAGTGACAAGTTCATTGGCATCGTCAGCGCTGCACCGGACTGCCCATACGGTAGAGATTGGCATCATGTGTGTTGCAAAAGTCAGGGTTTGGTCATCGGGCCCGAAGGTATCGGGCCCGAAACCAAAATCCCCGGCAATGGGATTTCGGGGTCGACCCAACCCTGGTAGAAATGCATCGACTCTGTACATGCCGACGCATTTCATGCATGCACTACCCCACACGATACCGCGATACCACATTCCACGGGGTCCAACAAATCTAGCTCGTCAACCTCATCCAAAGGAATCACTTCATGCTGGGTGTGGTGGTGCAGGGCAAGGGGCGGTACAGTTTGCGGTCGGCCACCGGGACGGCAACGCGTACGCCCTCAAGTTCTTGGTCGTGCGGGACTCCTTCAATGCGGAGCGCGACCTCTACTCCAACTCCCCCCTCGGCAAGTTTCTGCCGTGCGTGGAGGCCATGCATGACAACGCTGATGGGTCGACCCCCGTGGGCATTTGCTACCGCCATGCATTGTGATGGAGAGGGCGGAATCTCTCGACGAGTGGTCTCGTCGCGCAAAACCTGACATGTTCATGGCTGTAATGGTACGATACGCAGCATGCTCATTCGATGTCATGCTGATCACCGTTTGGAGCTCAGTTCGTCATGTTGCGCGGCTACGCTTTCTGTGTAATACATGCAAAAACTCAAAAGTGGGTATCTGGCCTCCTCGTGCCCAAAATACACAGCATGTGCTTCGAATTCGCAGCCCTGGAGCCAGTGCACATGGATCATGTGGATGCGGCGCAGGTGCTTGCGAATGTCGCGGCACGCTTGCGCGACATGCATGCGGCGGGGTATGCGCACCGCGAGCTCAAGCCGCCGAACGTCATGTGGCTGCCACGTGAGGACCGGTGGACTGTCATCGACTTTGGCTGCGCCGCCCGCATCGGCAAGGTTGCGCCCTTGAGCTTCACGCTGACGTACGCAGCACCAGAGGTCATCACCGCGATGTAGGCGGGGCAGCGCACGATCGAGGTGTCTGGAGCTCTCGATGTGTTGGCGCTGGGGGTGATGGCATTCGAGATCCTCACCAGCAACAACGCCTTTCCGATGCCCTTTGTTTCCAAGCAAGACGTGCGCCCTCCCTTGACTGCACCTTGCACAGCAGCGCTAGCCGGCGCCGATCTTGAATGTGACTCGATCACCACTTTAGTCGCAGCATCAGTTTCACCGGAGACAGTGACGGCGTGTGATGCCCAAGAAGCAGGGCCTGTTTCAATGCATGCACAGTTCTACAAATGAAGCACAAACACCTCTGACTGTTGCTGATGACCTGGAGGGCTACAGGCTTAAGGAATTCCAACATGGAGCACGTCGATGTTGGCATGCATGGTGATCTCCTGCAAAGCGCGGTAAACTCTCTCCTGTGCTTGGCCACAGCCATGGGCATGTGCGCCACCATGTGGCACTGTGCAGGTGATTGCGCAGCTGGAGGGGAGGCAGGCGCTGCCGTGGGAGGGCGCCGCCTCCAGCCACAGAAGCGTTCCCGGCTCGGGGTCTTCAGGCAACCAGAAGTGCACTATTGTTGCGTCTATAGACCTGCCTCCTATATATATAGGAGGCTCCGAACGGAGGAGACGTTGCCTCCCGGGCCCATATGCATCACCTTCTTCACAGGAGCCGGAGTAGCATGAGCACATCACTTGGGCCTGTACTGCCTTGCTCTGCGTCTGACCTGTGATGCCACCTGTCACTCCCTGGCACATGATGTCCATGACCACTCGTGTCTCTTTTTCACCTGTACAGCCAACCTGTACATGCGTTTAATGCATGAGCACGTTGCAATGCATGTGTGTCTTCAAAAATAAGAGCATGCACGTGGATGCTGCTGTATCTTCAAGTATGAGGTTAAGAACATGCACGTGGATGCTGCTGGTTACAGACTGAGCTGGCAGATTGTGACTAGTTTGGGCCTTGCCAAGGGGCCTCGTGGCAATGCATGAGCATGTGGCAATGCATGAGCATGTGGCAATGCATGAGCATGTGGAAATGCATGAGCATGTTGTGCTGATCCAGCACCCCTCGCTGCATGTTCTAGGCTTTGGGGATTTGGGGGCCTTCGAGACTCCAGCCTCTGTGCATGTGGTCAATGATTGAGACACCTGCAGGGAATGATCAGGGCTTGACTTGCCAAACAGTCGACTTCCAGCCCCTCTCGTTTGCCATGCCTCTAAACTCGCAATTGCGCAGGCGTTGCACAGAAGGGATCCCCTGCCCAATTCCCCATTTCCCAACTGGCCATGCGTGGCGTCCAGATCATGCAGCTGCCATGAAGGTATTTTAGGCCAGAGAACGACTTTGGATGTGGCATGCTGCGGCCTGCCGCCGGACACCACGGCCTGCCTGGCCCTGCTCTCACCCTTGCACCCACTGGAGCTGCCCCAACCAATTGTGAGCTCTGTAATGCGAGTACCGTTCCTCTCGCCCACAGCACACGGGTCCGACATGCCGCAGCGCCAGCGGCCCAGCCGCGCTGCGCTTCGCGCTGCCCACCGCCTCCAGCAGGTGACTAGCCTATGCCTATGCAGCATGTCCCTGTTAGGGCTGATGCTCCAACCTTTTGGCCACCGGTGTGATGCCGCAGTTAGACCTGAGGCGTGCATGCGTGTCAAGACTGACGACACGGCTTTGCTCAGCTTTGACCTGCACAAGCCCACCCGGCTGACCACATTCGTGCTGACGGGCAGCTTGTTCGGCCAGAAGGATTTGCAAGCACTGTCAGAAGTTCTTCCTCTCACGGCAAGGAAACCAGCCATGGCGACCACCGCTGCTGCTGCCCCCGGTGGACAGGCACCCTCCAACTTCCCACCAACTGGCACTGCACTTATGCCCACTCATGCTGTTCCTGCTTTCATGGTTGCCACTTGTTTGCCTGTTCCAGCCCCCCCTCCACCCCCCCCTTCACGCGTGTGCTTCTGCTGCCGTCCCGGCACACTACCCCCTGTGCTCCTGCCCCAGCTCCTGCCCCCACACATACCGACCATCCTGCCGCTGGCCTCGACGCCACTACTGCCAGCACCTTTGCAGCCACCCCTGTCCCCCTCAAACCTACTCCCCTTCCACCCCTCCTGTGCCAGCTCCTGCCCCCACTTGTGCCTGTACCCCTGCCACCGCCCCTGTCAAAGCTACTGCACCCACTCAAACGTGCGGCATATATGCCTCAAGCAACAGGGGTTATCCTCAGCAGTCCCTCTGATAGCACTGAGCCTACAGTGGTGGACGGGGTGTCCACCAGTGCTCCACCGCTGCCTGTCTCTCTTGTGTGCCCCATGACCGTGCTGTCACTTACGTCGTTTTCGTCACGGGTGTGCTTCGCGCTGTGCGTGCTGTGCACCCAGAGAGCTCTGACTGGGCCGCAGATAAGATGTCAATGCACGGCGGTGACTGACGAGCACACTCTACGGGCGAGATAGGACCAACACCAAGTACCAGATGCATGTGGGTCAGCTGCGATATCGATGCAACCTTTGTACGGGCGCTTGAATAATGTGTCTGGAGGGAAAAAAAATCTCAAACTGAAGTGAAACGAGGACAAACTCAATCCACATCCAGTCCAGGAAATGCACAGTCCACAAGAGAGGAAACGCGCCGTCCAGAAAGTGCTAATCAGGTGCAGCTGAATATAGATGCAGATAGATATATCCCGCGCTGCCGTCCCAGACGTGCGATGGAAGCCAAGGAAGACATTGGCACTGGCAGGTTGGCTGCCGTGCGATTAGATCGCCTTAGCTATAGCACACCCCACTTGGCACACCATTGCGATTGAAGTCATGGTGTACGTCTTTGAGAGCATTCTGTGCATACAAACGTACATTTTTGTGAGCATAGATCTAGAATATATGGCGTATGGCGACACTGCAGGTGGTAGACTCGGCACGTGCACGGGAGAGTATGCACATCTTCTCGGTATGATCTGCAGGTCTGTCACGGACAGATCAATTGACAGTGCTACAATTGCAATGACGGTCCCGCTAGCGCTGAGTCAGCGGCGCTGACAGGCACCCGTTGCTCAGGTGATTCGGCATTGACAGCTTGCGTATTACCCAGGGCTGCTGTCACGACTCTGGAGCGACATCAGCATTTGACAGATGTGGACCAGACGGGTTGTGTTGAGGTTGTCAGAGGTGAGGTGGAGGGCATGGCTGCACAGCACTGATTCTGGTGAGTCCAGATATGTGCAGCATGGTGTAGCATGGTGCCTCTAAACTTGGTGCAGGAATTGCTGGTGGTTGAGCAGTGCATGACACGTCTGACGCCCCGGTAGCATAAACCTTGGAAGTACTCGCTTCTTCGCATACCATATTCACCCAATGATGCCCTGAGGAACTCCTCCACCGAGCTTGGCTGTGGTATCATCGCAAATCACGTCACAGACCTGCAGGAATCATTGCGCTTGTGAAGATCAACTAGGAGTCCGTTAAGCGCTTTAGGCCCAGCAAACAGAAGTGACGGATGCAAGGACGCCGACGAACCATTGTTGCGTTTGCGGGGCACCGCACTTTTGCGATGCCTTCTGCATCCCAGCCAAGAACATCATCCTTCGCAAGGACAACTTAAATATGAGGTTTTCGTCCATACTGTAAGCTCGAGAGCTTACGTCACTGATGATCGTGCCGCAAAAGATATTCACAGAAACAACTGATGATGGCAGTGAACCTGCATGCGGCCCTGTTTCGTAAAAGGTGACAGGTGTGATGGAAGGCGAGCGTACCAGATAGGTTGCTTTGCATTCGACGTGCTCAGCTGCAGGCATGTAACCTTGCCGATGCAGAGGTGCGATCGGTAGTGTCCAGAGGTAGAACTCACTGTTCAGTGCCCCAAGGCCTCGTGGTGTCAGCACGCGCTTTGCCAGCTCCGCGCTTCAACAACAAGCAACATGAACGATACTGGTGTACTGTATGTCATCGCCCTCACCCAATGAGTGTGCACAGACTAGTGCACATGTAATGGACTAAGCGCCGGCCAAACATTCGTGGCGGAGTCGTGTCAGCCAGGATACCCTTATGCAAATAATCGAGACAGCATGAGATGTTGCAGTCAACTTTTGCCCGCGGAAATGCTGAACTCTGGCAATGCTTCCCACATGTCGCCAAGCAGGCTGGCACGTACTGCTGCATGCCCGTAGCCGCGTCCGTTACGCCACGATCCTCCATGATCCAGGCCATTGTAGATTTAAATGGCAATCCTGAAGCACCCACTGGGACCGAGCTGCAAGTTTTAGTTTGCTGGGCCAGATTTGGCGCAAGAGATGTCATACCCTCCCATTCGCAACCGTCGCGAAGCTCTTTAAAGTACGTATGCTGGGAATAACTTTATTGCATGCCTCAGTTTGTCGATCACTAATTCACTCCCGGCAGCTGTTGTCAAGCACAATGTCATGCCTATGGGCACGTGAAATACTGTGCAATAGTTTACAGTGGGGATATCCGATGCACTTGTCAGTGAATCTACAGGATGTGGATGGCAAAAGGGGATTTACGACGTACAGAATCTGTTTTTGTCCCTGACAGTGTGGCACATGGTACTGGCACAGTTCCAAGACATCAACCTGTGACACCAGCATGCCCTTCCTGGCCTTGCTAAAGGGGCCTTCCTGGAAACCGCACATGTGACCCTTTCCTGACTACAGTACCGCGTTACGCAAGCGACAGTGTACATGGCAATCAAGCCAGTTGGGTGCTGCGGTGAGGCACTAGTGCCGTGACCTGGCTAATGTTCCCACCCAGGAGTACCACATGTAGTCTAGGCCTTGTCACGATCTTGCGTTAATCATGTACATGTGATACTATCGCTCTATTCACCCACCCCATCATGACCAAGCAGGTGATGCTGCCACGCGGGCATAGTACAGGAAATGCTTGAATCCACCAAACGAGCGTGTGGCCACTTGCATGACCGTGTCGCCCCCTGCGTGATCGTGTGATCGTGCCGCCACTTGTTGTAGCGACGCAGGCTTGCCGAATACAGCCAAGAGAAACTGGCTCAGATTCTGGCACCGTGCTCGAAGAAAGAATCAGTATCTCCAAGCCCCCAGCATTCCAAAGAGCGCCCTCGTGTCACATCCAATAAAAAAAAAAGGGGGGGGGGAAGGAGGAAATAACACTGCAAACCTGCTGTCAGACACCCTTCTGCACCACGCCACCATTCCCTCCCTGCACCTCGCCGGACTGTCCATTGGTGAACCACACACACGTTGAAATGCTGCAGCATATGTGCAGCCCCCTTCCCCTGCTGTCCCACCTCCACTAGGGTTACCAATTACGCTGCCAACTTTGAATTACGGGCGTAACGTAACGTAACAATGTTTTACAAATGACGTACGTGTAATTTGTGATACAAAACCTTTCGCGCTCGCTTCGCTCGCGGTCGGTTCTTCAACAGCCGAAGTCGACCGACCAAAGACACAATCAACACGGAACTGCTACATTGCATACCTCATTGGCAACAATGAGTTTTGCAACATCTACTTTTTACCAGGCACTGCTGCCACTCCCCCGCTGAAATGGGCCGCCATAAAGGCGCCATATGGAAGGCCGTCGGCCCCGAGGGGAGTGATGGCAAGTCCAATTGTGCATTTTGTAAATTCCGTTATAAAGCCACCGCCACTCGTATTAGGATGCATCTGACAGGCGGAAGGTCCTCCACTGCCCTCTCCTCGCCGTCAAAGGCAGCCATAGCACGAGCAGCTGTGAGACGGCCGGCATCAGCTCCACGCTGGCTTCTGCCATCTCACTGCTGTCAGCGCCACACAAAATCCCCGGGAACACCACCCAAAGCCCCCTGGAGGCCCAGCCTGGCCATGATCACCGAAGCTGTCACTCGATCGATGTCCCGTCATTGCACAACTCTCAACTGCTCCATCCCTGTAAGGCCACGGCAGACTGCGGTCTGCTGCTGATCGGTTCTGCAGCACATCACGCGTCTCCCTTCCTGTGCCATCCATCGCTACTTCCAGCCTCTCTAACACCTACACATCGAGTTCGTTTGCATGCTCGATGCTCACACCACGGCATCCACTCACCTGGTTGTACACACACCTGGTTGTACGCACACCTCTGCCAACCGGTGACTACCTGCGCCTGAGCCCCCTGCCCTACCGTCTCTACTGCTACAGTACAACCAGCCCGATTGCCCACAGTCGCACGGATGCTTTGCTAGGCTGTGCTGTATCTAAGCCGAGCCAGATGTGCCTGCAACTCGCCGGTTCACGCGCTCGTCTCCTCGCCTGGCACCGGCTCCGCTTCAAATAGCAGCAGGGATGGGCTTCCGGGCCCGAAATGGCAAAAACCCCGAAATTTTCGGGCCCGAAACGAAAAAGCCCGGAATCGGGCCCGAAATTGTCTAGCAAAATGTAAATAGAGCTCTGTTGACCATTCTGAGGGTGCCATGTGATCACAAATGTCAAATGGGGAAATCGCACGTTCAAATTTCTGCAAACATCTTTCTCGCTTACGTGTTCTGACCGACCGAAGTTCGAGTGCACGTGGTCGGTTGCTCGTCATGGAAACCAATGCCACTGTCGGTAGCAAGCGACACAGAGCGTCTAATGATTGAAAATGCCATTTTAAAGTTTGTAATAAAAGGCTCAATAGTATGTACGACGGTGTGTGTGAGTATTGCGGATGGGATGCCAAGAACAAGGGTGCCGACGTTGACGTTCAGCCTCTATGTTGGTGCCTGATTCGGGACAAAACCTGTTCTGGAATCAGGGACAGCTCCAGAGTAGCCCCGGATGCTTTCATGGCACCTGGCCCACCGGATGCTTAAGCTTGACAAGGTTCATGCCGACGTAACAGTCATCAAAGAAACAGACACTACAATGTGACCTTGTTTATTGCCACAATCAGGTTTCCTGCAACACTGACCTGCTATCTTTCCGTACGGAACAGTTAAAACAAAATTCCTGCCTTGAAAGAGAAAAAAAAACCCCGAAATTTAATAAAGCCCCAAAATTTTCGGGCCCGAAACCCAAAATCCCGGTAACGGGATTTCGGGGTCGGCCCAACCCTGAATAGCAGCACCACCCCCGTGCCGGTGAACTCGTGCTGACTTGGCATTGCCTCCTGCCGGGGCACCAGAAAGAAACAAACCGGTATGTCTGTGCGCCTGCGGTGGTGGTCAGCACGCATATGCATGCACAGCATGCATTGCTGCTCCCGCTCAGACTCCCCCTGCACCTAGACGATGAACATGAAGGATGCATACACGCGCGATTGCCCTCGCGATGACGATCCTGACCGGTCAGCAGCGGTACAGCCAACTGCTTCAACCAGTTCCTCAAGGCACCCACAGCCTCTCCGGTTCACATCCAGGCAATCATCCCATGGGGCAATGAGTGCACGCTGCACTGCAATCACCCCATGTGGGGTGCATCGTGCAGTCATCATGTGCCATGTGGACCGAGGTTCTCTGCAGCACGATCCTGCCGCTGCGCTTGTTCCACCAGCTGATGTCGCTTGGCACAGGTGCAGCTGCGGCCACGGTTGATGCGCGAGTGGAGGCTGTGCTGCTAAAAGCTGGTGTCACTCCACCGCCAAGCTGCACATCCCGGCATGCATGCCACATGTCCACGGTGATGCTTGCTGCGATGCACGCTGTGGCTGTGGCTCCGTCACAGAGAGCACTGTGCTTGCGTGACGCACGCGGGGCAGGCTTCTTCCACTACCGTGCCGGGCCTGCGTGATGTATGAGCGGCAGGCTTCTTCCACTGCCGTGTCGGGCCTGCGTGCATCAGTTCGGTTTGTGCACGTGTGGCGACTTCCAGCTCACCGCTGTTACGGCACTACAGGATCCGGGGGCACAGGTTGGTGAATGGGTCTGATATATCAGAGGGTGGGTGATCTGCAGGAATGCATGGAACCCGTCACACGGCTCACCAGCTGCGCATTGCCGGTTCCGAAGCTTGATCAAGGCACAGTTCAGTGTGTCGCGGTATGAATGGAAGGGATTGCTGTGCTCAAGGTCGCTGGCATGGCGTTCCGTGCCTAGCTTTGGTGGTGCTGAGATTGGGACGGCCGACAGGGCATGGGTTGAGGAACTGGTGCACTTGCGAAAGCACGGGCGCGACTACATACTCCGCCACCATGGCGATAACGCGTCTGCTGATTGCGACCGTGGACGGTAGGGGCTGGTGCACACTTCCCACTGGGCTGTGGCACAACAGCGCTGCCGCGATGTGAGGCACTTTTGGCTCGCTGTACCACTTTTGGCGTGATCCAATTACATTGTAGCACTTTTGGCGTGGCTATGGGCTCAGCCAGCGTTCCGTTTCCGGGTCATGCGCTCACTGTAATGGCTCGGTCTGCGTTGGTTCGGATGCACTGTCATGCGCACAAGACACTGTTGCCAAAGGCTGTATCGCACACGCGTGTGAACGTGGGCTGCAGATTGTTTAAGATGTGACCCGGTTGGCAGCACTTGCCGCTGCAGTGCTGTGTGTGTCTAAACAGGGATGACTTGGTTCAGCGAAGACATGGAGCGAGTGGGATCGAATCACAGTTACCACACTGCTGCAGACCAGGCTATACTACCGGCCCGACCAAATTCCCCGAGGCTGATGCGCACACCTACCATGTGCTGTTCCGCAGCGGAAACCGATTGTGCACCTCCTGCACACCTTCCACATGTCCATCCCGTGTCCAAGAAGTAGCCCGGGTTGGGAGTTGCAGTCCATGCCAACAGCACCCAGCACTTGGGGTGCTGATTGGACCTTCGATCTCTGCATATGCCATGGCCAGTGTCCATGGAGCATGTGTACCGCAGTTTTAATGCACTCTCAACATTCAAGTTGGATGACAGAGGTCTTCTTTCACGCTGGATCACAGCAGCTCGCCTTTGCGGTTATAGATCACCTGCCCCGACGAGTTTTGGACAGCATCTGCAGATGGCAAGCACGGTATCTGTGTGTGATGGTACACAGCCGGTTGGCCTTGGAATGCCTGTCAGAGTGGACCCTCCTTGCAGGCTGCTGACATGCTTTGTTGCAGAGCAGGATATACCTGACACTGGCTTTGGAAACGCTGACAATAGATTCAGGTGACTGGGAAACAAGATGCGAAGGCAGTGTGTGCACGAAGTCCGGGCGCTCCCTGTTTGTTCGCCACAGCCGGCGCCAGCCTTGTGTGGTCAAACATGTGTATTACCGAGGCCTGGTGCCTGGTCTCCCCATACCACTAAGTTGTGTATCTGACGCCGGACTCTAGTAGTGTTCTTTGTGGCCTTCCATGCTGCAGAGCGCATGGCACTCGAGCTCTGGTTGTGATCGCGCACAAGCGAAACTCTACGTATACGAGCCACCACCAGGCAAACGCACAACTGGCATCAAGTCAACCGGCATACGTGTATTTCACAGTAAGTTTTCGTTACAGCGAAAAGACTTGATGCTACGCTCTTGAGCGCATGCCTGAACGCTGAGCGGCGCGCACACCAAGAGCACTTTCCAAAGCTTAAGGCACATGCGAATCCACAGCAGTATCACTGACTCACAGGACCGCTCACAAGCAATTCTTGAGTGCCTTGGCCGGATTTTACAGGCGTCAATCTGAACGATTTCTGGGCAGGTCCAGATGCTTTGCACAACGCCCCGCGTCACCTGTTCACGCGCTCCTTGCGCCTGACCTTGCGCCGGCTGGTCCTCAAAGTTGCGCAGGGCGGCACCTGATTGTCGAATTACACAACATACATACGTTTCTTATCACGCTTCCCAGGTACTGATCTACGTGAGTTGAGGACTGCTCTGCGCGCAGTCCATCACAAGCTGCGTCGAGCGACAGGCCTCGTCGTCGTGGCACGTGGCACCATACACCCCGACGGTGATCCAGCGTGGTGGGTGCAACAACCTTCCCTGGGCAATCTGTCCCACAACCAATAATCATACTTACCTGACCGGCACAACATGTGATCATGTAGACATTTGTGATTGCTGCAACTTCGTCTTGCTAGACAGGTTGTGGCTTTAGAGCAAGGCAAGTCCTTGTCGTCTACGGTAAAATTTTTGCTTTGCCGATTCGCATTTGCGTCTCGGCCACCATTTCCGCATTCACATTCCATTGCTGCACCGTGTAACCATTATCATGATAGCGAATTTGGTTACACGACGATGCCGTGCCTGCTGTTAATCTGACCACTCCTGATGTACATGATTCTAGCCCAACACGGACGCTGTTTGTTGTCACACACAGTGTGTGACTTGCGACTCTCTTCTTCAGCCACGACACAAGTCGTGACCTAGTTAATTTCAATCAATTCAGCGTGGTGTTGTGCTGTGAGTCTACGGTTCCCCTCGATTTCTTGCGATGCATGCGGGCTGGCGTTTGTTCACTGCGCTCCCACTGTGCTGGATACTTCCGAGCCTTCCAGTTCCCTTGTAATCACGTGCTTCCACGGCCAGCCATGCCCTGGCATGCCATTAATGTTCATGCCAAAAACTTTTCAAGCATGTTGCTGAAAGACAATCAATGTGATTGATGAGTCACATGTTAAGAGCATGTCTTATCCCAAATGTACTTGCGCCAGGCTTGTGAGGGTATGTGTACGCGTGTCACCGTTGCATGCATACGCTAGCAACCTTCATCATGTAAGAGTGTACCATACCATGTGAAGGACGCAGGCGTCATTTGGATGCTGGCAGACAGCATGCGCAGCGTTTGACAGCGCATGCCCTCGCTTGCCCCTGCGTTCATCCTTGAGAGTATCATCTGGTACTCTTCAGTGTTGGAGAATCGGGTGTTTTGATAGAGAAAAGCTGAATTGATGGGTTGAGTTTTCCGAGAGCCTCCCTGAAAATGCTGCTGTGGCACGCATCACTGCTCTGCAGCAGCACAGGCCGCATGTAAATGTAAATTTGAACGTAGATGTGACACTGTACTTCAAAATATGAACATTGTTACTTCACTGCGCCGGCAGGGTGACTGCCTGTCCACGAGAAGGTGTGCCTAGAACGTAAGCATTGACCT
>JAUMHO010004210.1:0-15367 GCA_032360965.1 Ulva armoricana | reverse complement strand
AGTAGTATGGGCAAGAGTCGTGCACACGGGCAGGGGCCGTGCAGCGTCTGGACCCCTGCGCGCGCAAAGGACGTGGTCGACAACTGATGTGCCTGTACGTTGTGTGGTCGCGTTGCGGCCATGGCCGACACCCGGGGGGGGGTGTCATGGAGCGCCCACTGATGAAGTGAAGGTTGTGGTCGAGGCAGAACTGCAACAGGCCACGGCCGTTATTGTTTACTGTGTACTCGCAAAGGGGGGGGCCTGCCCGTTGAATGGCCGGCGGCATAGACATGGACGACTGGCACCCCCCTCGCGCATTGAAGTCACCAGCTAGGATCACTGTTTTGTTTTGGCCAAGGTAGTGCTCGAGGTCGTCAGAGAGGTCAAGCAGTGCATGTGTATATTCGTCCTTGGGAGAGCCAATGTACGGGAGGTACACTGAGGCCAGGTACATGTCGGAGTCAGTGTCAGAGCCGAAGAGCTAAGCCCATTCTGCAGCAAATTTCAGACGGGATTTGCGATTTCTGCTCCGACGAGGGCCGAGGTACGTGATATGCGGGGCGACGGTAACACGGACAAAGAACCCTGTTCCTCCTGCCAGTGACCCGTTCTGCATGTGCGCCGGCGTGCCTACATAGTGAGGGCCAAATGCATCGAATTCGTCCGAGTGACCTGTGAGCTTCATTTCTTGGACGGCCATGAGTCCTATATACTGTGCGTGCATGAGATGTGACAATGCGCCCACTCGGACGGCCGCAGTCGTTGGTGTGCCTAGATTGCGCGTGTTCAGCGTGCCAATGTAGTCACAATCTCGGATGCGCCGGCGTGTGCACGCCCAGTCTGAACGTTGCACTTGCCCGTGGGGTAGCTCGTGATACCATGTGCAGATATGCGGCATGAAGGTATGCGGTACCACCTCCACCAACTACTCCCTATCACATCCACTCCTTCCACGCCCTGGCGGGAGGCCGGGAGGCAATCCCGGGGATAGGACACGGAAAATTCCAGAATTTCTGGGGCTGTCCCTGGTCAAACTCCCTGGGGTAGTCCGTCTCTGCCTCCAGGCACACACTGTATGCTACGGCACACCAGCGTCTCTGAATCTGGATTGGTGCTACCATGCTGTGAACATGCATGCAGTCACGCTGCGCAATTTGGGCGCAAACAGCGTTGAGCCAACTGCACACACCTGTCTGTACGCATTGCCAGTGCGTGGCTGTACATGTGGACAGCTTGACTGTGTGTGATACACCGCCTGCATGACCATGCATGCGTGCGCTGCGGCATGCATGCTGCGGGACTCAAGCCGCACCCGTGCTGGGGTGCTGCAGGCCAGCTTTGCTTTGTCTCGTTACCTTGCTTGGGGGCGGGGTCGCGCAGCACTCCAGGTGCAGCCGGTTGGGCAACAGGGTCATGAGCACCTCAGACGGCCCCATGCATGGGAAGAACAGGTGCTGTGCAACTACTGCCCCATGCATGGTTAGGGCAGGTGCTGTGCACAGATGAGGTGCCTGACAGTCGCTCAACTGTCCTCATGCATGCACCGATCGCAAGCACGGGCCACACGGGACTTTCTCACCTCCAGTGCAGCATGCGCTTGCAGTACACCCAACATACAATGCAGGCCGCATTCCCTCTGCCTCTGCGACATTCCATCCGCAACAGGTTCCCAGGCAATATTTATGTATGTACAGTACATATGTATACATGCACCTCTTGCAGCGCTTATACACAAACTCTCCCATCTACCACAGCGCCAGGCTTAAGCGGCCAGCCGCTCAACACCTAATTGTCACTCGACCAATTCCACATCAGAATCTGCCCCATCACCGGTCGCCCGCACGTCGCTCAGCCCCGGCCACCACCCCTCTGCCTCAGTATCTCCTCCGAAGCCCTCCACACCCGGCCGCATCTCACCGCCATTTCCCCTGCAGGCCCGCCTCTGCGCTGCAACCCGCTGGGAACACCCCACATGCATAGCCCCTCCCTCTGGTGCGACGCCACCCACGCCACCCGGGCCAGGCCGGGGCCGTTTCGAGCCGCTCACACCACCTCCGCTTGCCCTGTGGTCGCCCAGCACACCAGCGCTACCAGCCGCACGTGCATCCCCCACATGCATGCCTTCCTGTCCCAGCCTATCCCCATGTGGCTGCTCGACACAGCTTTGCGCCCCGGGACCATGTGGCTGTCCGTCCACACCCGCCGCCGCGCGCTTCAATAATACGACTGTCTGGGCTCCCGCAGCCGCCTGGGCCGGCTCTCCCGTGTGTGCGGGCATGGGCGGAGGAGCAGCTGCGGCGTGCTGTGGCGCATGCAACCGTCGGGCCGGACCGGGAGCCGGCGCTGTCGCGGCGCTGCTGCCAGGTGGAGGGGCACCCTGAACTTGGGGGCAGGGAAGGCGCTGGCCGTGGGCGAAGAGGCCGCCGCTGTGTGGCAGGTTGCACACAGAGGTGAGCCAGATGTCCACCATTTCACGGTGAGCATCGACGAGTGCCTTGCCGTGCTCATCGGGCAGGCGCCACATGTACCAGGTCTTCCCGCCCGGGGGTGCAGGTGTTCTCAATGATACCATGCCGGCTGGGAAGTCAAAGCGGTCCTGCATGGCATGCCCAGCATCTGCTGAAGTGGCAGCGGTGCCGATAGTTGGTAGGTGGAATTCCAGGATCGAGACAGTGTTCAGTTTCAGGGCTGTGCCAAGTTTAGCAAACATGCAAAGGCCGCGAGGAGCAGTGGCCTGAATGCAGTGCTTGGATTTCAGTAAGGACATGCATTGAAACCGTGCAGATCCCAGTCTACGAATGAATTGCATCTCCACCCCGAAGATTCACACCATGCCGGACTTCAGCCTTTTCACCATCCTGGACATGCATGTATTAAGAGGCCTCATTTTACTGAGGCCCCACTGTCGATTGTTGTACCAGCTTCGATTGACCTGAACCACCGCAGCCTTGCTTGGCCGCCATGGGGACACCTCAGAGCCGTTGAGCGCCTGATACAGGTGGCTATGGCCGATGGGCAGGTCCCCGCTTCGTTTCGGTAGGATCCAGATGTCTATTACGTCCTGTAAACGTGTCTGTGGACGCAGCTTTACAGCGGGAAGTCGATGAGTGCGCATGATCAGCTGGCGGGTACTACCACTGGTTCCACCTGCAGCTGCACCTGTCCCTGTAGTTGCCACGGGAGACGCTTCGCTGGACAGTGGCGCGACGCACTGGCGTAGACGACCGGGCGGGGGTTGATCCAGCACTGCTGTTGTAACTGGAGTGGCCGCTGACGGAGATGCGACTGCTGGGGGCGGTTCCGGAACGTTTGTTTCGCTATATCGACCGACTGTCGACACGATGTAAGTAACGACATAGGGATCAGACTCTTGGCTTTCGGAGACGACTGCTATTACTTCACATATGTTCTGATCAAGATCGTGCACTTCAGTGGCAGACTCGTCGGTCTGACTGACCTTACACTTCAGCAGCACGCGACGTACATCAACGACGTCGACCGCGCTCGGCAACAGCCTTCTGAACAGGCTTCCAAAGGTTTGAAATTCTCCTATATGGATCATGGTCGACGCTGCTTGCAACAGGCTGCTGCCATGTTGATCTACGACACGGACATTCCTGATCATGGTCAACGTACTGCTCAGCGGCATGTGGATTCAACATGTCATGCGCGGCATGAACATTTTCACTTGATACCTGAACTTTGCCATACTGATTTTACCATGTTTTTTTTTCGCTTGCTTTGTACCGCGATGTTTGCCAGCATCCAGACACCTGTGTGGGGCCTCCTGTAGACATGCGATGCCCAGATGCTGGTTCAGCACCAGAGACAAACGGCGCTGAACTAAGCTGAGGGATTGACCCGCCATCCCTGCTCATAACTGCCAGATGACGCTACTCACTGATGGCATCCGTAGATGGGATGTGGTTGAAGTGGACCTACATGCGCATATGTCAGTCCTTAAGCTTGCATCAATGTTATCGTTCACAGTCAGATCGACCGTTCAAAGCAGCTCATAACGAGGCTGTTTAATACATGTTTCGGCGTCTTGGCCGGTTGGCTGCCATGTTCGCGTTTGCGCACTCTCCATCAAATTCGGATGAATCCGTGCACGCGCGGGCCAACCCCCTGCATGCTGCAATTATCGCAAAACTAAACAGAATCCAGAACACCTGTACTGAATACGTCATCCGCAGATCGGGAAGCTCTGTTGCGATGTCAAACAGTCGACGGCATGGCCATGCTAGCGCTGAAGGCGTGTTTGCCTGGAGTGTGAACGCAGTCCATGTTCCGTCTGCAAAATTCGACTGGGAACTCATGTTTTGCGCACTCTTGGTGAACGCGGTGAGAAGGGGAGTGAGTACCGGTACCCTCCTGTTAACCCTCACTCATGCACGACACAGGCGTTTGAATTCCCCGTAAATGACATCGTAGAGACCATCAAGATTTTTTGCATGCTACATGTAGGTCCTAGATTGGAGAAAACATGACAGCCGAGCGCGGTGTACGCACAAGGTTGTACAGCCGAGGGCACACAGCACCAGGCCTGCCTAGGGGCATAAGGAAGACCACAAACAGCGAAATATTCATACACGAAACATGCTCGATTATCCTCCGCACGCCGTGCATAAGTCTGCGTTTTCAGCTGTGATCCTGTTGAGCCTGCAAGGGCTCAGTTGTGTCGTGTTTACCCGGTGCATTGCAGGAGACATTCACTGGAACTGGCAGCACGTGTCAGGTTCTTGTATACAATCCGGTATGTAAGGCCGTACTTTGGGGATGTGGGCCCGGACACTATGTCTTAATTGTCCCGCATACCTATAGTATACATTGCTGGCCCGTCCTCTAGCATATGCAAGTAGCAACCGGTACCGTGCCTGCACCAGTACCGTCTGTGTACTACAGGAACAAGTGGTTCCTGGTATCCTTGTTGTGACTGGCCCACAGCCAGAGTGGCTTGCCACGTGGCCAAAGTGAATGGGTCGGGCCGCTGCACACCGTTGTTGAGTTGGGGGAACTACATATACCTGGTTGTCAGGTTTGTTTTTTGTTCCAACCCGTGGCAAACTCAGTACAAGAGCCGCATACACACTGCCGGCTTCTGCTACGGTGACTACATGGCCACAGTGCCCATGCATGCGCAGTGTCTCTTCGTGCACTCACCAGATCGTGTGCAGAGAGCAATACTCCGAGGTACAGTTTTCCAGGACTGCGCCACATCAGATGATGTGGTTGTAAGGCCACGCGCTGCCTCCACGTTCCGGCATGGCGGTCTGACTGATGGCGATGCCCGGGCTGTCCCTATTCATCCAGGTACCTTCCACCGCTTCTGCCTTCCTCAGACCATGATCCCGCCAGGGCGAGTCGCGGACGTCGACTGCGGCATCACAGCAGCTGCCCTACTGTGTGCATCGCGGATAACACTGCACTACTGTGCGCTTCTGCTCTTCTCTACCTGCGCCCCACCACCATGGAAGTGTGCTATTCATGCGTGGTACTGAATGGTACAACGCGACCACAGGGCCATGCAAGGTGCCCTACCATGCAGCGGAGATGTGCTAGTGGCAGGTGCTGTACACGGAGATCACCGCACCATCCCGGCATCGCCACCGGGGAATGCAGAACGCAGCACAAGCAAAACACGCACGTGCGACAAAAACATGCTCCTGAAGTGCATATCTTGGGCAAGCACTTCACGTGGGAAAGGTTGTGCGGGGCCTTGCAGAGTGGTTGAGAGGGGAGGGAGCGGGAAAGGCGCCCGATGAGGAGGGGGAATATTGCCATTAATCTTATATTCTCATTAATGAGGGGTGGGGGAAGGGACCGGCTTGGTGCGGGAGTTGCGGGTGTGCCATTCCCACAGTTTCCACGACCAGCCAACACACCGCAATAATACTCCCACATTCGGCAGAGCCCTAGAACCCTGCATTCACCTCCCACCGTCGCCACACACGCACATCTTGGGCTGGTGGTCCAGGTGACAAGGTGGGAATGCGGCACCCCCTGCCCTCCACGGAGGCGCTGCGATCAAAGTGAACTGGTTTTGGGCTGGGGGGGAGCGGGGCGGGGTGGCCGAGCGGGGGCGAGGAGGGGGGGCCGTGCAGGGTTCGGCTGTGCGCGAGATGGGAGGGGGGGTCCGGGTGGGCCGACTTCAGCCTTAGGGAGGAGGGGGGGTGTGTAGCCCGCTGCGCGCGAGCCGGGAGATCGGGCTGGTGCGGGGGTTGAGGGCGGGCCAGTCGGTCTATACAGGGTTACGCGGGAGGTCTACCCCCAATGCGTGGGCCGGATCACAGCAAAAGGTTTTCGGTCGGAACAGTCAGCCCAAGTAGGACCGGTCGCCCTTCAAGTCTCGACCTGAAGTGTCAGAAAGGCAGTGTAGTCATTGCTCAGATCCGTTGGGGCACCCCCACCAAGTGATACCAAAAGTTGGGATTTGGGAGGACTTGGTAACAGGAACAACGGGATTACTGGCACAGGCTCTGTGCACTGCCTTATTTATAGAAAAAATATATATGTGTCCCTGCAAGACAAGCCTCATCTTCGCAGGGACCAAAAGATGTAGAGAGCATGTGAGGCCGGGGTCACCGCAGGCGCGCCAGTGGGCCCCAGGCTGTGGCAGTGCAGGCAGCACTTACAAGTCCTGGAACAGGAGGGCACCACTGAGATGGGCCAAATACGGTGCAATACGGTGCAATTTGAGAATACGGTCCGGACGTTTTGCAATTGGGGCGGGGGCAAGGGCGGATCAGGGTAATGTAGGGGCTGCCGCGGACAACAGCTTGCAATGCACACAGCCAGATTGCAGCTTGCTACACCTCCCAACTACAGACCAGTAGCGTCCCTCACTGTCCCTGGACAGCTCAACACCAGACCCGCACACGCCACGGTACTGCTTGTACACAGCGGTGTTGTTACTGCCCTCGGACTTCTTCACTGCCTGGAAGTCGTGGAACATATACTACTAGCACTCTACTGTCTCAGCCGGTGCTGGGGTCAGCCTGTTTCGCTTCTTGCTCACAACATGGTCGTATGCGGACCAGTCGCTCTCGCAAGATGATGCGGCAACCACCTGCGAAGTCACAGTTACTGCAAATCAACGCAGGTGTACATATGCCGATTCAGACGGTTCGAAAATACCACAAGGTGCTTCCAGAGGTATCGTTACACGCAGCAGCTGTGTGGACACGCCGGCGGCAGCTGGCTTTACCATTCTGCCGCTACTGTTTGCAGATTACTATAACAGAGATTACAGCGTATATGAAGTCTGTGCTGCAGAATGCGATGTGCACCGACACAAAGATCCGGGGCTTCTCGAGAGCTTTTCGCTCACGACCGTGTCGTCTCAGGTAGTCCAGCGCAGCACACACTTTTCGTTAGACCTGTACATTTCGAAGGCTAATTAAGGCGTGCTGTTGACTTTCATACTCCCCAGGCGTCGGTGTGGCGTGGCTACAAGCTGCACATTCCAGACTGACATGTCTCTGCAGAGTATGCTCGACAGAGATTCTGTGTTGCTTCACGCCTCCATAATACAGCCACGCTAGCGGTGACGTGCACAACATCTGTGCAGGAGCCGGACAGGGATTGGCTGCACTCTAACTCGAATTCGTCTTCAGCTTCCCTTACGCTGTACACCGCAAGATTTTGCAGCACTCGCTGTTTGTTAAGCTTCATCAACAGGATTTTGATCACCATGCCGTGTGTCCAGGCAGAAGAACGGTTTCAGCATCTCACAGTCACGCTCCATGTCCGCAGCGCCAGCGCTGTCCCGCTGCAGATCGTGAATACCTACCAAAGATTTAACAGTACGTGGTTCTCTGTTGCAGTTAGTTAAATTGTCAGCTTGGCGGTCTTTGAGGGAAGGACGCTGGCTGTTTGACCTGTGTCTCGCGTTCTCCGCCATATGCAGCTGCTTGTTCCACAAACTTGTAGCCTTCTGCTCGGACAATTCTGTAGAACGTGCACATGTATGCTCTAGGCAGGCAGCTGACTTAATATGCGGCATGGTACCACTGCATCCGGCATGCCAGACTTTGTTGAAGCCAGTTCACAGTCTCCAGTCTCCTCCAACTGTGCAGGTTCTGTTGGAGCTACCAATGTGTCGCAACTTTTCATTTACATGAATGTGAGCATTGCTGGGCAGCTACATTCGGTGGTGTGCACGCTGCACCTCGGTCCAGGCTCTGCACTCATTCACTCACTTGAGGTTGGTCGGCAGCATCAGAAAGTAGTTCCCGGGCCAGCAGGGGCCAGTGGGTCAGACGTCTCGGGGCTGACGCTGCTGCAGGACGTTGATGTAGCTGCAACACTGACTGATGATTCAGGTGGGAAGTCCTTTGAAACCCAGAAAGGCTTGACATTTGTTCTAGATGCATGCAGTACCAGGGACGGCCAGAAGCGTGGCTCCGCATCTCAGGACTCGACAGCAGCGACAGCAGGGGTTGCGCTGGATGCACGAAAGAGCAGTAGTCAATGCACACAGATCCAAACCTTTCGAGCGTGTATGCCATCGCTCGACGCCGCTCGCACCTGAATCATGCGGGCCATGTCCGGAATGGACTGCTGCCCTCGTGGGTGTGCATGGGGCCATCCCAGGCTTCCAGGGCCCCTCCATTTGCAGAGGTAGCAGCGCAATAGGCACACAGTTCCGTCCGATTCCACTGTTCCGTCACTGCTGGCCCTCATAGTTAATCGCGTCAGCGCTGTCCATGCGCCAGTCCAGCATCTAGATATCTTGAGCGCACAGGTCTACTTGCGCGCATCGTCCTGGAGCCTTGTAGCGTTGTCTGCATTGGGCGCTCGCTCTGTGTGCGTGTTGACTACCTCGCGGCCATGCATGTTGCAAGGGAAGTGTTTGAGGCTGCCTGAGTGTTTGTGCCGCTTCGTGTGTGCGCGTTGACAAACCCGGCCGCAAGTGCCATGGGGTCCTCATGACACGGTTGTGTGATCTCTGCTGTCCCCCCTGTACATTTGCTGCATTCACCAGATCCTGTACCTACAACTTGATGCAGGAGTGCTGTGACCAATACCCGCTCGGGTTTGGTTTCACGCCTGAGCTGGGAGTACTTTTGGGACGTGATTCTTCGAGCAGCTTCTTGAAATTGCAAGGTGTCTGGTGGCGCCAGGGCCTGATGGCGCTGATCCACATGCAGGCTCAATTCTAGACAAGCACCGTATCTGGCTCACTGATGCCGCGAACTCTGTTCAAGCCCAGAGTGCTCCTTGCAGCAATCTGGAAACCCAGGTAAATGGGCTGCTTGGGTCTCTAGAGGCATACAAAGGATCCCCCTCAGACCTGGCCAGTGGTGATACAGAACAGGGAAGATCCAGTCCCTGTAACCAGGGCCGAACGGGAGCACAAGAGGAGGCACAACGGCCAAGGCCGCCCCAGGGCAAGGGCAAGGTCACCATGAAACCGACATTTGGCGAGACTTTGGATTTCATGGTTGATACCAATGCAACTGTTAAGCAGCTGAAGGACATCGTTGCCATTGCCAACGGGGGGATAGTGTGCCCGACAGCGGAGGACCTGCAGTTGATCTGGCGTGGGAAGCGGCTTGATGACAACAGCAGAATCGCGCAGCTGTGCGACAGTGGCGATGCAGTCCATGCGGTCCTTTGGTGTAAGAGATACTGATGCGCCACCTGTCCGCAGTGTCCAGGGCAAGAGTGTGGCACATTGCACATCATGGCGGCCATGGGAGGGGCAATGATGGTTTGCCTCTTGCGAGGACCGATGGGTGCAGGGTACCATGCATGCATGAGTTGAAGGTTTAGGACAGGCTGCACAACGGATGCATGGTGGTGATGACACTTGCACAGACCCACTTACGTTGCTGCACTGCCTGGATCCTTGTATGACTGCGTACGCCGCTGTGGACAGCCTCGCGCGAGCACACCTGCCCAGGTGGACGTAGTCAGCATTTGTAGATTAGAACTTCTGGACTTGTAGAGCTCTTGTGCTTCGTATGGGCCAAGCACAGCAAGCGCCAGCCTGAAGCGCACATCAGGCGTGCTGTGGTCTTCGCCAGACGTTCCGCCGCCACACCGCCTCGTACGATATGAAAGCCTACTGTCACGTGTCTCTGACACAATTTGTGTTTGATCTCGGCGAAAGGAACTGGGAAGATCTCCCGTGTCCTAAACTTCTGTGGGTGCAACTGTACCAGGTGCACAGCACCGCCAATGATCCGTGCGACGTCGCAGCGCACACAGCAGCGACTAGGAGCCATCGTCCTACTCCATGATAGGAGAAACGCCGACGGCGAAACCAGTGGCCTGCCCGACATGAACAAGGGTCTTGGCGGACGTGTCCTGCTCCCTGTCACACAGCCGATCTGTAAACAAAGGCATAACAGAAAGCCGCATTGCTGGGGCATGGGTAAGCCTCGGCTGCTATGTGTGCCACGAATTTCACCTCCCGTTTCGGAGGCAGCACCAATGCACGGGCTCATCGAGCCACGCTAACGAAAGCGCCCCTGGTAGGGGCAGACCCCGGGTACGTCCCATTGCGGGAAAATCGCCCCTCAGCATTGCAGCATCCATGCGCAAGAAGCGAGCGCTGACCCCGCACTGGCAGCCGCCCGGGCTCGACAAGCAAGCGACAGCCCGGCTCCCCCCTCTGTCTGCGCAGTGCACCGGCTTGGTACACCGGAAAGCCCACGCAGCGTCGCGGGCTCGGAGTGCAACCAAGCGAGCTGAATGTCCCAGCTGAGCGCCTGTGAGGGACAGAAGTGGACATAGGTACAGAGGTGCATCGTGGCAGCGTGTGTACCGGCACGGTCGCTTCGCCATCTGCATGCCGACGTCAGTGGCACAGTCGCGCATGATCACCACGTTGCAGCTGTGCGTGGCGGTACACCCTCCGGGACCGCGTCATGCATGTCACACATGATGGTGCCTGGCACGGAGACGTGTGTTATAACGGGTGACGGGACGTCACCTCTGTGGGAATGGCCGCCGACTAGCCCACCAGCACCCCTGTGGTACGCATCATATGAGGTCAGGGGGGCCTGCACGTGGCTGCTGGCGGGTGGCTGGCTTTGTGACCGATTGCCTTGCGACCTTTCCGCAGCCGGCAAACGCGAGTGCGTTGCACCCCGAGCCACATCCGTACTGGCATCGGCCGAAGCATGTTAGGCAGGGATGCTCCTGTTCAGTGCATAGCTCATGACGAGGTGAATGAAGTGTTCCAATTTCATTCTGCCGTCAGTGTTACAGTGCCCTTTGTGGCGCAACAGATGGCAGTGTCTGACAACGCTGCACATGGCCAACCCCCGAGGACCCCATGTTCTTGCAGACGATGCTGATCTGAAGCTAAAGGCTGCCGGCATCCGGCCTGGCACCAATAGTACCACCTTCTCCCCCATCCACCCCACAGGCTTATCACTGTGCTACGTGGTGGTGTGTTACATGCCAGGCCGAGCTTCAGCCCAGCGGGGTGCGGCCGGCTTGCCTGTGATGCGTCAATATAGATTGGGCATGTCGCGATGCCGTTGCCGCCACCGCTCTGCCCGATGGACCAGCCTTCGTCCCCACCCCTACACGTGCAGGTGCAAGGGTCAATGGCCGCTTGAGTGTGGCGTACCGCTTGATGTGGATTCATAGTTTCTGTTTGTGTAGGCCCGGCACACTTTGAGGCGCTGCCGCTTCTGAAGCTTGGGATCCTGGAATTTGGTCAGACGCGTTCCCCGTGGCCCACAGTACATGCGGACCTCTCCGGTCCGGGCGGAATGTAAATCCGGTCTCAATCAGATCTGCCTACCGCAAGTCACAGCTTGCCTGGTTGCATGCATGTGCGGCACAGGGCGACGCGCCAGCAGTGCTGATCTGGCAACCGCACTTCCACGCCATTCCAGCAACTTCAAGTCGACCAGTGTAGAGTAGCAACCGCTGTGAGCAGTACGATGCTGACCGGCCCAGCGCACTACGCTGGAGGCATTGGCTCTGCAGGTCTCAGTCCCTGGGCCACAGGGCTCCCGTAGGAGTTCTGGAGCAGCAGCGGATGCGCGCAGACAGCATCTCAGCTAGAGCGCCAAGCTGGCAGTGGCGTCATGCTGTGGAGGTTTTCCGCACATCCGCACACATGCATGCCGGCCTTGTTCTCACGCGTGCAAGGACACACGAAGTATCATCCGCAGTGCGGAGTGACCACTGGCATGTATACACTCCGAGTCCCGCTACCGGTGCAAGGTCTCAATGATTGGGGAGCAAACGAGAGGCAAATAGATTTTCAATATTTTAGATCTGCCAGGCTATTTGCAGAGAATGCGGGCATTCAATCAGCACACATGGGGCATTTCACCTGGTATTCCGGGGAAATGCCCTCAAAGTCAAACCCCACAATATTGATTAATCGCATCGTGTTTAAGTTGTACCATACGCCACGCTGGTAGTGATGTGCACACATGACGCATAAAGCGCCATGAAGGCCATAGGGCCTGAACCACACAGTATACCCGCTGCTACCGACTGTTGCGCTCATTTGCAGCAGGACCGCCGTCTATACATGCCAATGTTCATGCATGTCGACCTAACACATGTCCCTCGCGGCGCCAAAGGGCCGTGCCTCGTGCGCCTCCCACTGCACTGCTCGTACACATGCTGTCAAACTGTTGCCACTAGTACAAAGGGTATCTTGACGGCTTACGTGTTTGCTTTCCATTATCTTCGACGCAGAATAGACGGCGCCACAGGGTCTGTCGCTCCTCAAGTGTCTCTGAATTATCTGGGCTGTTGAGCAATGATTTCGCATCCGAACCAGATGCAATCACGGCGGCCACGGAGGCTGCAATGTCGCCATGCGTGTTGACGGTGACGTAGTGGGACCAACCGTCGCGGTAATATTCTGTGGATCTCGAGAGGAAGGCTCCTTCAAAGGCCTTGCCCGAGATTTCACAGTTGTGCACCAGCTTCAGTGCTTGTAGGCTCTGCGCCATCACGAAGCTCCAGATGGCTGCTTTGGATTCGTCAGAGTGAAGAATGAGGTAAGCGTGGGATGGGTGGGTAGAGTCTCGGTCGTAGTATGCATGCGCTGTCAGGTACCTGCACCGCGCCTGCTCCAATGGCAGGGCGCCTTTCAACTTGGGGAACCTCACATGCCATGCGCAGTGCATGTGGCGCCCATGGCCACCCACGTGTGCACCCGGTCAGCTTGACACAGAACTTTCACAATTGAGCATTGGACATGCAAGCAGCTACAGGCAGCGGCTCACGATCACACATCCGCAGATGATGATGCCATCATCAACGCTGTGACACCAAGGCTGCAGAGCGGCCTCTGTTGCATGATGTTGAGCATCGTCTGCTGCTTTTACAGCTGGGTAGACCTGCCAGTATTGACGGTGATGTCAGCGGTGTACGTGGGGCTGGAGCAGGCGGACATCTGCTGAACGGAGCAAAGCGCACCAACCATCCGTGTGGTCTCTCCCAGTCACATCATCGTTTTGCACCGCTCTGATGAGAAACTTTTCTTGCTCACGCCGCACCCGAACAAATTCAAAGTGCAGTAGCTTCATGTGATCTGCATGAGCACACACGTAACAGCTCAACTCATCCCGCCTCTCGCGAGACGCTGGGTAGTGCGCCGCGAGGCCCTTTGCGGCAGTCGGCCTCTCAGGGTCCCCTATCAGCAGGTGAAACCGCTGTTCATCACGGCCCGGCCTGCATACGTAAACGCATCTGACACGCCGCCATGGGCATACATTCTGTGGTTGGTAACAATCATTCTGTGGTTGGTAACAATCAACCATCAACCATGATGTCATGTGCAGTTGGTGCTCTACAAAGTCCCCAGTAAGATGTAGCTAGGGGTTGCAATTGTGCATTCAGCCCCATGCACAGCGGGTCCAGGGTGTGACTGCTGCTACTTGCGCTCGAGCTCTCCGCTTGGCGGAAGGATCCCACGTCCATGCGTGGATGTCTGGCTCTCCTGCCCCGTGTGGGAGGACTCTGCAGCTGCCATGCAGTGCATGGGGTGGGCCTTACTGTGTCTGACGAACTTTTTAATCTGGGTTGCTGTGGTCAACACTCGATTGGGCTTGGCGTGATACCGGAAATGGATATGTTTGTTGGTCTGCATAATGTGTTCCTAGGTGCGCTCTACTGTGTGTCTCCTGCTCCGTAGTTACAAAAGAGTACAGTGACATAGTGGCTCCTGCTCATTACATGGCCTCCGCCGGTAGTGCCATGTTCAGCGCAGGAACATGACGTCGCAAGTACTAGTACCAGCCGAAGAACAGACCAGGCCAAGGTAAAATCGCTGACCGTTGTCATCAACGCGACGACTGTAGTTACAAAAGAGTAACGGGCAAACCCACCAACGCGACGACTGTACGCACGGTGCACGGAGGGAGCACGGCCACATTACGCATGAAGCATTGCCGCGTGTACCGGTGCAGCGCGAGGTACTGGTCAGACGAATTTAATACACTTGTTTTATTGAGTACAATAATCCTGTTTGTGCATGCCAGATTGCTATTGTCGCAAACACGGTGTCTGCGCATGCGCGAGGCTGGCAAGATAGCCACATCGAGGACTTACGCTTGTATTCATCTGTAAGAAGTAGGATTACAGAACGGAAGCATGCAAGCGATTCGATATCAGATGTCAGCAGAACGTGGTCATGTTTACCTGGCATCTTGAGAGGCATTTGGGGAGAGGGCTGGGTCTGCGGCCATGCCGGACGGAGCACTTGGGCCGGCGGGCGCATCTATCATATCCAGGCGAACGCAATCATTGGAGCTTGAAGATCTAGCAGCCTCCCGATCGGAGCCAATCAGCCAACTGCGACAGGGAACTGAGAAACCGTCGCCCATCCCTCTTGAGCAACTGCTAACACAAAAGGCTGCTGTAAACACAAGATAGATGGAACGTACACCTATTGCGTGCTGCTGTTGTCTGCTTCCATGACGTGGTCCACTTCGTGGGTTTGCCCTTGTACTCTTTTGTACATACTCCTATTGCGTGAGATCAGGTCGATGCATGGAGAAAACCTGGGTATGTGTGCCTTGCAAGACATTGAAACTTAAAGTTAAACTGCTGTGCGAGTGAAATAGTATGCATATCGTTGCTTCCAGCTTGCCGGCGACGAACGACGACTCGGTTTTTCATTGTCAGCATCAACAACGTTGACTCAGGTTCTAGGCACCTTCCTCACAATGCCACGTGTACATCCACTGTTGTGTGCCAAAGCAGCGAACCAAGGCAGCGAACCAAGGCAGCGAACCAAGGCAGCGAACCAAGGCAGCGAACCAAGGCAGCGAACCAAGGCAGCGAACCAAGGCAGCGAACCAAGGCAGCGAACCAAGGCAGCGAACCAAGGCAGCGAACCAAGGCAGCGAACCAAGGCAGCGAACCAAGGCAGCGAACCAAGGCAGCGAACCAA
>JAUMHO010004189.1:2980-15386 GCA_032360965.1 Ulva armoricana | reverse complement strand
CACCCCCCTCAAATACTTTCTGGCCATCGCACGCGCCGGCCACATGACCCGCGCGGCACGCACGCTCGGTGTCAGCCAGCCCGCCCTCTCGGCCGCAGTGCGCAGACTCGAAGAGGAAGCGGGCACGGCGCTGCTCGACCGCACCGGCCGGGGCGTGGAACTGACCGCCGCGGGGCGGGCCTTTGCGACCCGGGCCGAGGAAGCGGTGCGGGGCGCGGCCGCAGCCCTCCGCGACGTGCGCGAGTTGATGGGCCTTGAGTCGGGCAGCATCCGCGTGGGTGGCGGCGCCACGGCGACGGCCTTTCTCCTCCCCCCGGTCGTCAACGCCCTGCGCCGCTCGCACTCCGGGCTCCGCTTCTACGTGCGCGAGGCGGGCAGCCGTCAGGTGGCCGAGGCGGTGCTCAGCGGCGAGCTCGACCTGGGCATCGTGACGCTGCCGATCGAGAAGGCTCTCACCGGCCAGTTGCTCTCGATCAAGCTCGTGCAGGATGAGCTGCGCCTCGTCGTGCCCCCCGGCCATGCGCTCGCGGGGTCGAAGACCTTCCGATGGAAGGACCTGGCCGGCGCGAGCGTCATCGCCTTCGAGGCCGGGTCGGCCGTGCGCCAGGTGCTCGACGATGCGGCACGCGGCGCCGGCGTGAGCCTCAACGTGGTGATGGAACTGCGCTCCATCGAGAGCATCCGCCGCATGGTGGCCGCGGGCGTGGGCGTCGGGTTCGTCAGCCGCTTCGCCCTGCGCGCGGGCGAGGGGCTGGCCTGCGCCCAGGGCCGGCTCACCCGCGACCTGGCGATCGTGAGGCGCAGCGACAAAACGCCCAGCGCCGCGGCGGGCGCGTTCGAGCGGCTGCTGCGCAACGGGCGGGCGTGAGCCCCTGTGCTCACGGCCGGGCGCAGGCACCCGGCGAGGGGCCGGTCGTATCATCGTGCGTGCCCATCGACCCCCGCCGCATCGAAGTGATCGACGACCGGACCGCGGCGATCCTGCGCGCCATGAAGCCGGCCGAGCGCCTCGAGCGGGCGAACCAGATGGTGCTGCAAGCGCGCGAGGTGCTGGCCTGCGTGCTGCGGGCCAGCGCGCAGGGCTGGAACGAGGCACGCGTTGCCGCAGAAGTTCGGCGGAGGATGACCCGTGGGGCCGCGTGATCTGATGGTGTTGGCCGCGGGCGTGCTGGAACGGGCCGCCATTGACTACCTGGTGGTGGGGTCCATGGCATCGATGATCTACGGCGAGTATCGCTCCACCATGGATGTGGATATCGCCGCCGATGTGCACCCGCGGCACATTCCCGAGTTGCTCGCGGCCTTTGCCGAGCCCGCGTTCTACATCAGCGAGGAGGGCATTCGCGATGCCCTGCGCTGCCGGTCTCAGTTCAACGCCATCCATGTGAGCTCCGGGTTGAAGGTGGACTTCATGATCCCCGAGGTTTCTGAATTTGCGAGCCTGCGTTTCTCCCGGGCGCGGCGCGTGGAGGTGTGCCCCGGCGTCAGCGTGCGCGTGGCCGCCCCCGAAGACGTCATCCTGAAGAAACTCGAGTACTTCCGCGACGGCGGCTCCGACAAGCACCTGCGCGACATCACCGGCATGATGAAGGTGAGCGGCGACGAGTTCGACCGCGCCTACCTCGAAGGCTGGGCCGACACCCTCGCCGTCCGGGCCGAGTGGGATGCGGTCAAGGCTCGCGTCGGGTGGTGAACACACCGGCCGCACCGTGGGCACGCGGCACCCCTGCCCTCCACCGCCGCGCACCGTTCCCGTTCGCCGCGCCGGCTTCTTGCGCTCAATCTCCTTTCCCGCTCGCCATCCCCGCTCACCACGCCCGCGTGCCGTCCGCCCCGGTGGGCGACCATGCCAGCATCACGGCCCGCACCGCGATGCCTGTCTTCTTGGGCTTGAGCGTGAGCGTCGTGAGTTCGGCCGTCGCGCCGTCCACCCGCCCCGCCGCTGCTTCAAGCTCGGTCTGAAACTGGGCCTCAAGGTCCGCCAGTTGGTGCTGCAGGGCCTCCACGTTCTCCGCCGCGCGGCTGACGTCACCGGCCTCCTTGGCCGAGCGCCCCACGCCCCGTGCGGCGCTCGCCGCGCGTGAGAGGTTGCCCGCCGAGGCCACCTTGCGCCCCAGAAACGCCGACAGCACCGCCGTGCCAAACGAGAGCGCTGTGCTCATCTTCGCCGCGCTGGCCTGCTCGCGCTGCACCGCCACCGCCTGCTCGGCCCGGCGGATGCGGTCCTGCAGCGCGGCCAGCCGCGGCCCGTATCGCACGCGGAGCTTCTCGCTGGCCGCGTCGCGCTCCTCGCGGATGCGCTGGGCGATGCGGGCCCGGAAGTTGCGCTCGGATTCATCGGGCAGCGAGGTGAGTTTCAGGGCCTCACACCGCATCAGTTCCAGCTTGTGCGTGCGGTACAGCGAGTCGGCCAGCGCCTTCTTCCACGCGTCGTAGTTCCGGGGCTTCCCGGCATCGGGCGCCAGCGGTGCAAAGGTGGCCCCGGCCGCGCCGGGCTCGGCCTCCACATCCGCGTCCGTGATGTCGCAGTCCTCACCCTCGTCCCAGTCCAGGGCCACCGGCCCGGCCTTGATGGCCGCGAGGATCGAGACCGACCGCTCGACCTCCACCTTGGCCTTGGCATCGGAGAAGAACACTTTGGCCACGCCCAGCAGCGCGGGCTCATAGTGCAGCGTGCCTGCGCCGTCGCGCGCCGGGATGAAGTACTGGGGCACATCCGGCGGCAGCACCGGCCGCGCTGCGCTCCCCGCCGTCGCGGCGGTCGTGCGGGGCTTTGCCGCGCCCGCCTGAGACGGTGCCGTGTTCGGCGGCCGCGCAACAGGTGTGGCAGGTGCCGCAGCCACCGGGCCCGCCGTCCTGACGCGCAACTCGGTCAGCGCCTTGATCTGTGTGCGCGTCAACGGGCCGCGCAGGTAGCTCAGGCACCAGCGAGACTGGAACACCTCGGGGCCGTCGTCGTGCACGTTGTTCAAGAGAAACACGCGCGACGTGAGCCCCGACAGCAGCCGGTCCATCTCCGCGCGGTCGAAGCGGCCACGCCCGCCGCCCGCCGCCGCGGCACCCTCCAGCCCGTCGAGCACGCGCTGCTTGTCGCGGTCGGTCTGCAAGCGGCCGATCAGCCAGGTGCCCGCGTTCGCCAGGCCCTTGTAGTCCAGGTCCACCGGGTTCTGCGTGGCCAGCACCACGCCAAGCCCGAAGGCACGCCCCTGCTTCATGAGCGTGAGAAACGGCCCCTTGCTGGGCGGGCTGGCGACCGGGGGGATGTACCCCGCGATCTCATCCATGTACAAGATCGCCCGCAGGCTGGTGGTGCCGCTCTGGGTGCGCGCCCAGCCCAGCACCTGCTCCACCAGCAGCGAAACAAAGAACATCCGTTCCGCGTCGGCCAGGTGCGCGATCGAAACGATCGCCACGCGCGGCTTGCCCTCGGGCGTGTAGAGCATGGACGCGATATCGAGCGGCTGCCCCTCGGTCCAGCGCGCGAACCCCGGCGAGGCGATGAGGTTGTTGAGCCGCATCGCCAGCGCAAAGCGCTCCGCAGCCGGGTAGAACGTCTCCAGCTCCATCACGCCCACCCGTGCCACCGGCGGAGACTGGATGTCGCGGATGATGCCCCCGATGTCGAGCGGCCGGCCCGCGCTCCACGCGTGCGTGAGCAGCGTGGAGATCAGAATGTGCTCGCGCGATTGGACCGGGTCGGCCTCGACACCGGCCAGCGTGAGCAGGCTGGTGGCCGTGGTGGCGATGCGCTCGCGGAAAAGCTCGCTGTCGTCCACCATCTCGGGCGGCGGCGGGTCGAACGACCGCAGGATCGAGATGGGCGTCCCCGCCGACGAGCCCGGCGTGTAGACGGCGAAGTCCGCCGCGTCGCGCAGCTTCTTGATCCGCGCCCCATCCTGGCCCCACTGTTTCAGGCCCGTCGTCCACAGCGCGGCCTGCGCCGCCGCGAAGGCTTCCGGGTCTTGCCCCTGCTTGCGCGCATCGTCTTCATTGATCCACGGGCGAAAGTCGGCCGCGCCCAGGTCGGGAAAGGTCAGCAGCAGGTTGCCCAGGTCCCCCTTGGGGTCGATGACGATCGCGGGAATCCCGTCGATCGCCGCCTCTTCGATCAGCGCCAGACACAGGCCGGTCTTGCCCGAGCCGGTCATGCCCACGCACACGGCGTGCGTGGTCAGGTCCTTCGAGTCATACAGCAGCAGGTTGTCGGTCGCCTGCGCGTGCTCCGCGTCGTAGACCTTGCCGAGGTAGAAGGAGCCGAGCTTCTCAAAGTCCTGCACAGCCATGCGGTCCAGACCCTCCACGCGGAGCATACCGACCGGCAGCCCGTGTGTGTGCGGTTGGGCAGCCCGCGCGCCGCGCGGCTAGGCTGAGCGCCGCATGGTCGCCACCCCGCCGATGCCCGACTTTCCTGAGGTGCCCCGCAGGCCCGAGCGCGGCGGCGCAGGTTCCGGCGATGGCAAGGGAGGGGCTGGCGGCGGCGAAAGCGGTGGGGGGCCTATGCGCTTCGCATCCCTGGGCATCGAACTGGTCGTGTACGTCGTCGTGGCCGGGGGCATCGGCTTCGCCATCGACAAGTGGCGGGGCGGCGGCGCGGCGTGGACGGTCGGCGGCCTGCTCTTCGGGCTGGTGGGCGGCAGCGTGCGGTTTGTCCGTGCCGCGCTCCGCGCAATCAGGGAAGAGTGATCGCTTGCCTTCCGGTGGGCCAGCTTCGCCGGTCGCTTGTACGTGGATGCGGTGAATTGCAGGTGACTTTGCCCCCCGATTGCAGAACCGGGCGGGCGCGGGGGGCGTCTACCCGTGTGGGTATGCTGTTCGGGCGGCGCAGGCCGCGGATGCCAAGGAGCGGAACATGAACGCAATGACGATGAGCACGCGGCTGGTGGGTCTGGTCCTCGCGGCGGGTCTGGCGCTGCCCCTGGGGTTGGCCGTGCCCAGCGCGATCGCCGCCGAGCAGCAGGCCCGTGCCGCGGCACGGAGCGAGAGCGATCTCCCCATCACCGAGGTGCTGCTCTATCGCTCCGGCGTCGGGGCTTTCCAGCGCAATGGCAAGGTCGATGGCAACGCGCGGCTGTCGCTCAAGTTCGAGGTGAGCCAGATCAACGACATCCTCAAGAGCCTCCAAGTGCTCGACAAGGGCGGGCGCGTCGAGAGCGTCACCTACGCCAGCAAAGACCCACTCGCACGCCGCCTCGCCAGCTTCGGCGTGCCCATCGCCGATGAGCCGTCGCTGGCGGGCCTGCTCGGGCGCTTGCGCGGCGCGGCCGTGCGTGTGGCCATGCCCGAGGGCGAAGTCACCGGCACCGTGCTCGGTGTAGAGCCCCGGCCCGTGAGCGGCGGAGCAGGCAAAGACGCTCAGCCCGTCATGCACGCCTTCGTAAACCTCGTAACCGCCAAGGGCATCCGCTCACTCGACAGCACGCTGGCTACGAGTTTTCAGTTGGAGGATGCCGCGCTGGCGGAGGAGCTGAACAAGGCCCTCGCGGCGGTGGCCGAGGCCCGCAGCGAACGCAGCAAGACCGTCGATGTCGCCGTCTCCGGCCCCGGCACCCGCGATGTGATCGTCCGCTACATCCACGAAACCCCCGTCTGGAAAACCAGTTATCGCCTGCTCCTGCCCGAGGGGAACGAGGCCAAGACCCCGGCGGGCGATCAGTTGACGCTGCAAGGGTGGGCCATCGTGGAGAACACCACCGACAGCGACTGGCGCGACGTGAGCCTGAGCCTGGTGGCCGGGCGGCCCGTGAGTTTCACGATGGACCTGTCCGAGCCGCTCTACGTCTTCCGCCCCAGCCTGCCCGTGCCGACCGTGCCGGGTGTGCTCGCGCGTGCGTATGAGGAAGCGATGGCCCCGGTACGGCAGTTGGCGGGTGGGGCGAGGCCGGCTGCCCGGCACGAGAGTGCGGATGGACGCGAGCAGCGCGGCAACGCGGGGTGCCACAGGTGCCGCTGAGCTGTCCGCCAACAACAGTCAGTTCATCGATCTGAACGAGAACGGCGCTGTCGTCTCATCCGAAGACCTTCTCAACTACTCGCCCTCCTCCGCCGCGAAGGGCACCGAGGCGGGCGAGGTCTTCTTCTACAAGGTGAGCACGCCCATCACCATCGAGCGTCAGCGCTCCGCCATGATCCCGTTCCTCACCTCGCCCGTGGGCGGTCGGCGCGTCAGCGTCTACAACAAGAACGACCGGCCCGAGCACCCCATGCGCGGCGTCGAAGTCACCAACTCTTCCGACCTGCAACTGCTCCCCGGCCCCATCGCCGTGTACGACGGCACGGTGTACGCCGGCGATGCCACCATCGCGCACCTCGCGCCCGGCGAGAAGCGCCTGCTCGCCTACGCCGTGGACCTGGACCTCAAGACCCTCGCCACGCCCGCGATGACCGACGAGATCACCCGGGTGCGCATCGTGGACGGTGTCTTCGAGATGACGAGCCTCAACCGCCAGAAGACCGCGTACCGCTTCGACAACAACGACAAGAAGCGCGGCCGCACGGTCATTATCGAGCACCCCAAAACCGAGCCCTACAAACTCGTGGGCGATGTGAAGCCCAAGGAAGAAACCCCGAAGCAGTACCGCTTCGAGCTGGCGATCGACGCCGGCAAGGGCGGGTCGCTCGAGGTGAACGAGGAATGGGTCCGCAGCGAGCGTATGGGCCTGGGCAACTACGCGTGGGAGTACCTCACGCAGCTCAACGCCAAGGGCAAGGTGAGTAACGGCGTGCTCGACGCCGTGCGCACCTGGGGCCAGAAGAACGCGGCAGTCGTGCAGGCCGAACAGGAGCTCGCGCAGCTCGACGAGCGGGCCAAGGCGAGCGCCTCCGACCAGGAGCGCATCAGCCAGACCATGCAGCGCGTGCCCAACAACTCCGACGTCTACGCCGACTACATGAAAGACCTCAAGAAGGCCGCCGACGAGAGCCGCGCCCTCAAGGGCCAGCGCGAGGCCGCGCAGACGAAGGTGAACGTCGCCCGCAAGGAGCGCGACGAGTACCTGCGCGGCCTGAAAGTAGACTGACCGCGCCTAAATCTGCACGCACACGTTGCTCGGCTCCGTGAAGAACTTGAGCGCATCCCACCCGCCCTCGCGCCCCACGCCCGATTGCTTCACGCCGCCGAAGGGCGTGCGCAGGTCGCGCAGCAGCCAGCAGTTCACCCAGATCACCCCCGCCGCCAGCCGCGCCGCCACGCGGTGGGCACGCGAGACGTTGGTCGTGAAGAGCGCCGCGGCAAGGCCGAAGGGCGTGCCGTTCGCCAACGCCAACGCCTGCTCATCGCTCTCGAAGCGTTGGAGCGTTACCACCGGGCCGAAAATCTCCTCCTGCTCCACGCGGCAGCCCGCGTCGAGGCCCGAGATCACCGTCGGGCGGAAGTAGAAGCCCCCCTTGCAGCGCGCCGGCAGGGCCGAGGCGGGCACACGCTCGCCGCCGCAGTGGGTGGTGCCGCCCAGTTCGCGGGCCAACCGCACATACCCGTCGATCTTTTCGAGTTGCACCGCGCTCACCTGCGGGCCGTGCTGCGTGGCGGGGTCGAGCGGGTCGCCGATCACCAGCCCCTTTGCGCGTTCGATCATCCCGGCAAGCACGCGGTCAAAGACCTTGCTGTGTACCAGCAGCCGCGAGCCGCACAGGCAGATCTGCCCCTGGTTGCTGAAGGCCGCCCGCGCGGCCGTGTCGATCGCGGCCGGCAGATCGGCATCGTCAAAGATGAGGAACGGGTTCTTCCCGCCCAGTTCGAGCGAGAAGCGCTTCAGCATCCCGCCCGCCGCCGCGCCGATCCACTTGCCCACGCCCGTGGAGCCCGTGAACGAGATGGTCGGAACATCCGGGTGCTGCACAATCGCGCTGCCGCACGCGGCCCCGTGGCCGTGCACAATGTTGAGCGCACCGTCGGGCAGCCCCGCCTCGCCCGCCAGATCGCCCAGCAGCGCGGCGGTCATGGGCGTGAGTTCACTCGGCTTGGCCACCACCGTGTTGCCGCTGGCCAGGGCCGGGGCGATCTTCCACGTGAAGAGGTGGAGCGGGAAGTTCCACGGCGTGATCAGGCCCGCCACGCCGCGCGGGCGGCGCAGCGTGTAGTTGAGCGCGTGCGCAGGGGGCCCGAAGCTGGGCATGTCCGTCTCGTGCAACTCCGAGTGCGCGTGCAGAATGGCCGTGGCGAAGAATCGCAGGTTGCCGATCGACCGGGGGATATCGGCGGCCCGCGTGTTGGCGATGGGCTTGCCCGCGTTGAGGCTCTCGGCCTGGGCGAACTGCTCCAGCCGCGCCTCGACGAGATCGGCCAGCCGCAGAAGCGCCCGCGAACGCTCGATCGCGGGTGTGCCGCTCCAGATCGGAAACGCGGCCTGCGCCGCCGCCACCGCGGCCTCCACGTCGCTCGCATCCGACGCGGCGACACGCGCACACGGGCTCCCGCGGGCGGGGTCGATCACCTCGAGCCACCGGCCCGATCGGGCGGGAACCGGGCGGCCGGCGGTGAGATTGGCAATATCCATCATGCGGCGCGAGTGTAGGGTGCACCGGCCCTGTGCGGGTTACTTGTCGCCGGTCGGCGCCGGGCGGTTGGCGCGGCTGGGTTCGTCCCCCCGCTGCGGCGTGCGGAACGCGCCAAACCGCAGGCTCTGCACACCCACCGTGTCGGGCGTGGTGATCCACCCCCAGAAGGCCGGCGACATGGACACGACCGACGTGGGCGGGTGGAACTGGAACGCGATCGGGAGCGTCCCGCTCAGCTCGCCGTGCGTGCCGAAAAACTTCCACGGAGCGTCGAGCGGCGGCGGCCGGTTCGAGGCCTCGCGAAGCCGCACAACATCCACCGGAATCCAGAACGGCTTGGAGTCGAACGGATCGACCAGCGCAAACTCCACCCACGACCGCAGGTTGGACGGGCTCGACCGGTCGTGTTGCAGAGGGTTCCTCCCGTCCCGCGATGCCGCGTCGTCGCTGTCGTAGCCGATCACCACACGGGCCGGCAGGCCCGCGGCACGGTACACCGCGGCAAGAAGGCACGCCACGTCGTGCTGGCTGCCTCGCGGGTCGCGTGCCATCGCCGCGGCACCCTTGAGCAGAAAACCACGAAAACTCCCGTTGTGGTTGAACTCGAGCCCGTCGCCCGACGGCTGCACCATCGTGAGCACTTCGCCCGCGAGAAACTTGGCCAGCACCACCGGGGGCTGGCTCTTGGGGTCGTGCCCCTCCAGCAGCCGCGCGACCAGTTCCTTCACGCCCGGATCGTCGCTCTCCACGAACAGGTCGGGCTTGAGCACGCCCGCGGCCACCGCCGGCCAGCCGCCCTTGGGCCACGGGATGGTGCGCGCAAGTTGCTCGTCCAGCACCGTGTTCCAGCACGTCATGCGGTACTCGAGCTTCAGCACGCACTCATCGCCCTCCACATCGCGCATCACCCAGCGGGCCAGTTTCGTGCCGCCCGCGTACCCGTCCGTGAACGTGGGCTTGGCATCCATCACCACGTTGTTGAACCGCAGCTCGCCTGTGAAGCGCGGCTGGTTGCCCGGCTCCAGCTCCAGCCGATGCGCCGCCGACGACATCAGCATCGGGAACACCACCGCCGCGGAGTTGAACTTGAACCAACCCGGCTGTCTCAGCCCCTGCTGGTCCGCCGCCTCGATCCGCCGCGCGGGCTGGATGCGCAGCTCCAGATTCATCGTCCAGTCATTGGACCGCTCAAGCGTCAGCACCCGCGGGGCCACCGGCTCGGTGGGCGGCGCGACCGGTTCTGCCGCGCCGGCATCCTTCGCGGCGCGCTGCGCCCGGTTCCGCTCCTTCCCCGCGTCCGGTTTCTTCTTGGACACTTGGCCCAGCGCCCCGCCGCTCGCCACCAACAGGCCCACGAGGCCGAGCACCAACGCGACGCGGGGACGGAGGACCATGGGAGGCTCCAGCGACTCAAGGCGTGATCGGCCGCGCCGGGACCGACCCGACGGCCGTGTGTCTGTTCGCATTATTGGGGGGCTGCGGATGCCTCGCGGCCGACTATCCCGTCGCGATTGACCCGCCATTTCAGCCCTTCATGCCCAGCTCGTGCGGCGTGGGAAGGTCCTTGATGCTCGCCAGGCCGAAGGCCCGCAGAAACTCCCGCGTCGTGGCATACAGCATCGGCCGGCCCAGTTCCTCGGCCCGCCCCGCGATCGTCACCAGCTTGCGGTCAAGCAGGTTCTTGAGCACCTCTCCGCACGCGACGCCCCGGATGGCCTCAAGGTCCGCCCGCTTCACCGGCTGGCGATACGCGATGATGGCGAGCGTCACCAGGGCCTCGTGCGACAGCTGCGTGCGCGCCGCCTCGCCCTGCAGCGACGCGATCAGCGAGCCAAACGCCGGCAGCGTCATCACGCGGAGGCCGCCCGCCACCGACTCGATGCGGAACGCCCGCCCCGTGCGGTCATAGTCCGCGTTCAGCGCGCCCACCGCCGCGGCCACCTGCGCCAGCACGCCCGGCACATCGGGCCCCGCCTTGGCCCGGCGGCGGCGCGGCGGCGCAGCCGGGAACTCGCCCGTCGAGGGGCCGTTGGTAGGCCCAGCCGCCGGCACCGCGTCGGAGGGCTCGTCCGGCGGCAGCAGCCCCAGGGCCTGCGCCAGGCGCATCGCCGAGATCGGGCGCGGCGAGGAGACAACCAACGCCTCCACCTGTGCGGCCAGCGCGGCATCGGCCTCCGTTGGTTCGGCGCTCGGATCGCGCGGTTTGGGCTCGATCGTGAGCCCTTCGGCGGGTGATGAGGCGGGGTGGGTGATGGTGGCTTCGGCGTTCATCCGTGAACTCTCCGGACAGGGTCTCGTGCCCAGAGTGTATCGGATGGGCCGGGGCCGTGACGACAGCCCCGCCGCGGGTCGCCCGCCCGACGGCATCCGCCGGGCCTCCCCGCGTGTGCCTCAGCCGAACCGGCCGGTAACGTACTGCTCCGTCTCGGCCACCAACGGGTTGGAGAAGATGTCCAGCGTGCGGCCGTACTCCACCAGCCGGCCCATGTACATAAACGCCGTGGCATCGCTCACGCGCGCGGCCTGCTGCATGTTGTGCGTCACAATCACCACCGTCAGCCGCCCCGACAACGCCCGGATGAACTCCTCCACCTTCAGCGTGGCGATGGGGTCGAGGGCCGAGCACGGCTCATCCATCAGCAGCACCTGCGGCTCCGCGGCGATCGCCCGCGCGATGCACAGCCGCTGCTGCTGCCCGCCCGACAGGCCCAGCGCCGACTGCTTCAGCCGGTCCTTCACCTCGTCCCACAGCGCGGCCTGGCGCAGGGTGCGTTCGCACACCTCGGCCAGCCTGGCACGCCCGCGCTCCCCCGCGATGCGCAGCGGATACGTGATGTTGTCCACGATCGACATGGGGAAGGGGTTGGGCTTCTGAAAAACCATGCCCACGCGCCGGCGCAGCCCGATCACATCGGTGCCCCGTGAGCAGATGTTGGTGCCGCGCAGTTCGATCGCGCCCTCGGTCCGCACACCGTCGATCAGGTCGTTCATGCGGTTGAGCGCGCGCAGCAGCGTGCTCTTGCCGCACCCCGAAGGGCCGATGAGCGCGGCCACGCGCCCCTCGGGCACGGGCATAGAGACGTTGTGCAGCGCCCGTGCCGCGCCGTACCACAGCGAGAAATCCTTCACCTGAAACACGGCGGGCTGTTCGAGCACCGCCGGATGAATGCGGGATGCCCCGGATGCCTTGCCCGCCGCCGCGCTCGGCCCGGCAGAAGTCGGCGCGGCGATGGAGGCCGAGGGGGCGGGCGGCTTGACCTGCACGACGCGGTCCAAGGGAAGAAGGCTCCGTGGGTTCGCCGGAAGGGGCACCGGTGTCGAGATCGTTGGCGCGCTGCTCATGGATGGGGTCGAGAGGGCGAATCTTCACGGGGCGTGGCCGTCACGCCTTCACCACGCGAGAGGTCCGCGCGACCACGAGCCGCACGGCCAGATTGAGAATGAGAATGAGTGTGATGAGCACCAGAATGCCCGCCCACGCCAGCCGCTTCTGCTCGGGGTAGGGGCCGGTGGCGTACGTATAGATCTGGAGCGTGAGGGCGGGGAAGGGCTGGCTCAGGTCGGTGGCGAGCAGTCGGCTGCCCAGGGCCGTGAAGAGCAGGGGGGCTGTCTCACCCGCCACCCGTGCGATCGCCAGCATCACGCCCGTCACCAGGCTGCCCGTCGCCGACGGCAGCACCACCCGGAAAATCGTCTGGGCCTTGTTGGCCCCAAGCGCCAGCGAGCCCTCCCGGTAGCTGCGCGGCACCAGCCGCAGCATCTCTTCCGTGGCCCGCGCCACGATCGGCACCATGATGAACGCCAGCGCGGCGGCCCCCGCGTATCCGTTGAAGTGGCCCAGCGGCACCACCAGCAGTTCGTAGCCCAGAATGCCCACCACGATGCTGGGCACCCCCGCCAGCACATCCGCCGT
>JAUMHO010004118.1:4121-15437 GCA_032360965.1 Ulva armoricana | reverse complement strand
GTAGAGGAGGAGATCACCGCGCTGTGGATCACGCTGGGAGCGCGGCGGAAGCCGCGTCGCGTCGGTGGTGTGCGCGGTGGCAGGACATTCGGGTGTAAGGACCTCACAGAGGCAGACACTTTGTGAACCATGGATGACAGCGAATTCTCTTGACCCTGACCCACTATCTAAACTCTAGGCGAATCTGCCCGCAGCAGCAGGTCTAGGAACCCATCTGCCCAAGCTGCAAGTTCATCGCCACATAGGAGCAGGGAACCGTGCATGAAGCAGGGAACCGTGCATGAAGTTGCCGTCTCATCACCCCATACCTCAAGGGCTTATTCACAATTTTGCAAAGAGAGGCACGGGTACATGCGCATCAGGTCGAGACGTGCACATGTGGAATCTGATCAGCACTGACTGCCATCATTCATCATTTGGGCATGAGCTCGCTCAAACTGTCTAGGCTCAAAACCTGAGGGCTTTTTGTTGCCCACCCTACCATATTTCTCATGATTCAAAGGCTTAACCCGATAGCCACACTGTATGCCCTGCTCGTACTTTGCATTCTTTTCCTTCTCTCTCTCAGCTGCTGATAAAAGAAAAGAAATAGTTTGGGCATCAAGCCAAACCCAAACGGGCATCGGCCACAGCACCCCTGCTAAAAGAGACTGGCAAATGTAAGGCATGAGCAGAGGGGGGAACCGCCACAGGGGCGGTGTCAAGTAGGGGCGCCATAGAGAGGAGCGACTTCAGGCAGATGATTCGGGCGAACACAGGCCGCGCAACGTATTTGAAGGAAGAGGCTGCCGAGTGTACGCAAGACAGGTGGACTCTCGTGGACGGGTTGTGAGTATCCATGCCCCCCCTCATCCGCTTGTGCAGCCGGGTGGAACAAAGCTACCGTGCATGCCCTGTGCGGATTCAACCAGACCCCTGCTTGTGAGTGCTAACCAAGTGACACCCTCTGTGATGATGTTTCGGGACAAGTGCAAGAGCTGATCCAGAAGCTGGAGTCGGGCACTGCCTGGCCGTGGCGCGTGTTCAGCTGATCCTCGCTGCAGTTATCCGCCGCCTTTTCCACTACGCGCCAAACCTCTAGTGAATGAATCAACAGTTCGGTTTCAACATCTTGGATGGCAACTTTCATCTGTTTGCAAATCCATAATTGACAGGGTGGGGTGGCGTCTTTGGCTCATACTACTTAGCACAGTGATCTATGCTCGCCTTGCTCGACGGCACCAACCTGTAACTGCAGTAGTTTGGAACAACATCCGCGTGCCATTATTCTGACTACGGCACATCCCATGAGCAATGCCTGTGGGTCCCCTCAGGAGAGCTGTCTCCAGCTTATACAGCGGCGGCTTGCCATCTACTCCACCGCCCACGGTTGAGTTAGCTGGCATTCGCGGGTGCCACGCAATCTGGTGCACTACCTCCACTGCCACCCTGACCTCCACCTGCAACTGGCACGTTGCATCTTTCATCAATAGCCAAGGCAATGGCTGCAGATGGTGTGTTAGGTATTTTGGAGTATTACAGTATCAAAGCTTTCACGACTGATGGCATACAAGTTTCCTGGTGAGTCCACAGATCATGCAGCAGGCGAATGTGCACATCAACAAAAACGTTACACAAGCTCATGGCACAGGTGAGTTGTGCGGTGTAACCAACGACTTTCCAAACTCTGATTGGAAGACTGACTGCTTAGACGAATGCACATCTTGCCACCAAGGTGACAGAAGTGGCTTGTGTGGGCATCTTTACATTCGCCGGCACACCCATAGGCTGGAATTTTGAGTATCCAGCCTGCAAAGTTGGACCCACGGCCTCTCAGACTAGACTGGGTCGTTCCCAGCTCCTATCTTGGCTTTGTAGTCGTCTAACTGTAGAACTCAGGTGGCTGCTGCATTCGGCGGTCTCCCTGCCGCAAGGCCCCTTACGTCTGCGGTACCTTTCAGACATTGCCTATTATCTCGGCTGCCGCAAGATCAGCCACAAGGACCTGTGGAGCCTTGTTTCCCCGGCAGCAGCTGCTCTGGACTTGAATCCCTCTGCAGCTCTTCACACCCCAGCTGCAGCCAGCCACAGCAGCCGCGTGCATGAACACATAGTCAATATGTTCAATATCTGTTGTCGGCCTGCACAGCAATTCTTGTGCTGGTGTTCAACCATGGGGAATAATGCTGATGGGATGTGGAATCATGACTACTACGATGAGAAGATGGCTTGTGATGTACTAAAATAAAACACAAATCTGTCAGATGTATCAAACAGAACTCGATGAAGGCTGTGCTGACAGGCTTGCCAATAGGCTCACTGGGGCATGGCTAGCACAAGCGGACAGTGATGCTGATGGCCTGAGCCTATTAGAAACCAATACGTGCACAGGAAGGAGCAGAAGCTCTACAAGCGTAGCATCAACAGGTCATCATTCCGACATCCGAACGCATCCTACCATCGGGATCATACTCTGGTGTTACGCGAGAGAGAGAGAGAGATGTATAGAGGAGCTACATTGGTATTGATTGCCAGCGAGCGTGGTTTAGAAAGGAAACTGACCACAGCATGTCTCCGGAACGATTCTACGCAAGGTACAGAGACTCAACCGGATCATTCTGGACTACAGCAGTACGGAACGAACTCAGTGAAAGCGCAGCCTGGTCTCAGGCACACCCTTGATTTGCGCGTTGGATGAAACTGTTACGGGCAGCAATGCCAGAATCTATATTGTGAGAAACATCGCCGACAGTACCACAGGTGACGTGGCAATCTCGAGTGCAAGGCTGATTACATTTCCAGTTGTGGCGCCTTACCCCCGGCTAGTGTGGACGCAGTGGCAAGCGTGCTACAGCCGGGGGCACAGTAAAACTCCATGCTAGGACCCATCGTGACATTTTCCCCTGCACCAGCTCAGATGTCCTTACTGCAGTCACGAACTCTGTTTCATTAACCATTCTCCTCAATGTCTTGAAACTTGACTTTTTCCCAAGCATTGTTGTGTACCAATGACACGAGTTAATGCCAATCTTATGCATCATCAGGCTATCTGCCAGCATGCTTTGCACAAACTCTACCTCCCCCCCCGTGCACACCATTTCACTTGTCACACCCCCATACACTGCCGCACCTCGACAAGCGTCACTTTCGGTTGAAAAAAAAGGAGGATTACATACGCAGAAATCGTAAGATTCCGATCCGGCCGCACATGCCAGTGCGCCGGTTGTTTCCCTGTGTGCAGATGTACCTTTGCTGGAAGCCTTTTGACCTGTGTCCTCACCGCAAGAAGTGCAGCGAACAGTGATCAGCGCCTTTAAGTCTGGATTGCTCATGAGAATACATTCAGCGCTGTCTATAGCGGTTGCATCGTTGTCCACTGCTGTGAACTGCCATCCAAACCTCGAGGCACCCAGGAGCGGGTACACCAGGTTGCAGCCACAGCCAAAGTCCAAGCCATGGATGTTACCACTACCTGCAAGCCAAACCTTTTCAGAATTTTCAATTATCTTACGGTACAGACTTCGTTCGCAGTTTGTGCGACTGAAAGGGCCACACGGACACGTTGCATACCAAAATCGAACTGGGAGGATGGACATGGTAGCGTCCACATTCATTATCACTCAACAATAAAAAAATGCGTAAAGCGTGTAACACGCCACGTTTGCGCTCTATGGAAGGAAGCGTACGTGAGCGAGACAAGCGCAGTAGATCGCTTACCCAGAGCAGGTAGTTTAATCGATTTGGGACGGCTGGGATTAAGCGGCCCGATGGGATATGCCAATTCTTCACGCCAAAGTACTCTGCGAATAATGCTTGCGCGAGTGCATGTGTTGCATCCCAATTGCTCCATTCAAATTGCACACGTCCGCGCAGTGCTCGCACAAAAGGGCGCACAGAGGGGTATTTGGTACCGAGCCTTGTGAAATCCAGTTTATTTGACAATAATTCGTTTGCAGGATGCGGAAGGGGGCGCAGGCGCTTCTCTTTGGAACTGTTATGACCGTTGGCACGGTCTGGGCCGGTCCTTGCCTCCTTCAGGAGCTGAATGACAAGTCCTCAGTCTCAGTTGGGCACCAAAGTATACACACAAACATCATTCCGGCAACGGTCACGACCACCGGTGAGAATCCTGTTGGCGAGTCTCACAACAAACCTGTTGCAATTCTTCTCGCTTCTGCGGAAACTCTAGAATCGCTGCTTCAATTTCAGACTCTACAGTTCGAAGGTCTTCCTCGTCGCGCGATGGCGAGTGTCTTTTCATGCTGCTCTGGATTCGGCTGATACATGCTCGCACGTTGCCGGGAGACGAGGGCATGCCAGTTGTCTGTGTTGTTTTAAGTGCTTGTCGTTGACCCGGAACTCAATGGTCATGCATGGATGAGGGGCGGCCTTTTCATAATGCTTGCATGCGTACCTCTGTACCCAAGTATAAACCACTCGTCCGTGTGCAAGATGATAGTGGCGACCCAGACGTCGATTATTTCGCTGGATGTTTTAAATGATTTAGAGCACCCTGCGCGTGTTCTTGTAATCCAGCATGCGTTGCTGGGCCTGGCCAACTTTTGGTTTCTTGTCTGTTCTTCACGTTGAACCTTTCCTTCGGTGTCGTGCATCCGACCGCGTATTGCGATCATTGGTTTTAAAACTTCGTTGACGGAAGCGGCTTAGGGCCACTGATCCGCCCTCATCGCTTCAGCCACTGCACGAACAGCCGTGCGCTGCAAGCAGGGAACGGGCTGAGTGGCAGCAGGCTGGGCACTTTCTGGATCTCCTGTATGCCCCGGGGCACAATCTGGAATTGCCTAACGGCTTGATTTTGGAAAGACAGCTTGTGAAGGAGAATGCACATGCGTCGATGTGCATTCATGGATGTTCTGTCGGGGTTGGGTGCATCAGTGTGCCACAGGAAACACAAACATTGTGGGAAGTGCACCAGGTCACCAGCTCACGGTCAAGCGTGTCGACGCCATATGCGACAAAGAAGATTTCAGGCGTTGATGAGTACAGTTCTGTCCGTTGAAGATGTGCTGCACTCTATGCGGAGGGCACACCCCAGCGCCACGCCATGCCTGTATCAGGTACTGTGCCCACAGATTCTCTAGCTTGCACTTCCAGCGCAGTGCACGTACTTGTCTACTTGTTAATACTGAAATAGAAACAGAGTCAGCGTCTGGGCATGGTGACACCATGCACCTGTGTACACCTGTCTGATCTGTCCCTTCGCGCATCAGTGCTGGTAGATGGCATAGTGCTGCTGCAGACACAAGTCAGGGGCACAGGAGAACATCTTGGCATTGCTGCTGCATGGGAAGTGATGTTTCGACCGGACGGTGCGTTTCATTGCAAGGTCGATGCGCCACCAGTTGAAAGTCAGTTTGGATGGAACGGCGTTGTCGGGGTAGCATCATGGGAGCGTGAGTCTGGAATAGTCAGGCCGTTGATGTATGATGACCATGAGGTGGGCCTGATCTTTCCTGGACCAGTCATACAAGCAGAAAATTGGCAACCGTGAGACTTCTGTGCAGGTGTTGTTGCTTGAGATGCTTGTCCGCAGTGCATTTATACTGAACCGCACTGCCCACAGACATGTGCGATTTCTTGGGGCACAACTGGTCAGAAGTTCGAGGGGATATCAGCACATCAACGCCACGTCCAGTTCTGGTGTGTGCTCTGATACTGCAAACCCAGATTGGCAGCCGAGCAACTCTTCCAGACTATCTAAATCTACCCTGCAGCACCTTCTTGTTCGAGGGGCAGATCATTCTGGGCACTGTGAGTCAGCTCCGTATAATGCTTCAGTGCCAAGTCACCTGGGAACAGCTGCCACAAGCTTCACACAAAGAGACTCTGCGCAATCATCAGAAGTCAGCAATACTATGGACCACGGATTGGTCGCCAATAGTGGTGCAGACGAAACGCCCCCAGGCATTGCCCCTGGTGAAGACAGCTGCATCAATCTTTACTTGTGCTTGCAAGGAGGGCAGTCAGTAATGAGTGTCCTCATAGACTCTTCCTCGTGGAAGATCATTGAGACAGTGTACCAGCCAAGAGGTATTCTCAGGGACAGATGGGTGTATAAAGACTGGTTCTGTTGGCAGGATCAGCTGTGGCACCCTAGGAGTGTCCATCATTGGTCACGGGGCCAGGCAGTCCAGATTCTGTACACAGACATTGCTGAACGCAAGAGCATAAGTGGCACCGCCCCCTTTGACACGCGTGGGTTCAAGTCCCGTCCATCAGGTGTGAGTACTGATATGTGAGGAAGAGCCAATTTGTCTCCTGTAGCAAGACAGTTCAGTGAGCTGGCATCAGTGCAGCCTTCATTGTGTCAACTTGCTAGCTGAGCTTGCAGGGACTCATTTCCTTGCATCCTTTGATGCGTGCTTAGCGACATGCACGACGGCCGGGGGTCATGTGCTGGTACGGCCTGTTGTCAACAGACAGCACATCGGCTGGATGCTTTTAGACTCTGGGGTTTCAGGCATGTCTATAGATGGTATTGCCGCAAGAGAGCTCAAGCTCAAGCCACATGGAAAAGTCCAGGTGCAAACAATGGATGGATCTGTCGATAGCTGTCTCTTTCAAGTGAAGAGGTTTGAGCTCGGCACACTTGTGATGCATGGGTATGACTGCCCCAGCTGTATCGCATGCATTCCTTATCGATTGCTTGTTTGGAACTGGGTCCTCAGAGCAAGGTGGTTCATCAGACCCTGCATGATCATGTGCAGATGTGTGTTCATGAAGCTGCCACTAAAATTCGCAAGAGCGATCGAAACTCCCCCTGACATCAAACTTGCTGGGATGATTGGTTACGATGTGCTGGCACGTGCTTTGTTGGTGATCCCTGCTGCAGCCGATGGTGTAGCTAGAACGTCCTTAAGTTCAGACAGAAACTCAGTCAAGCTGGCTGGGCTACCCCTACGCCCTCTGCCAGAAGAGTCCGATCTTCAGTGGCATCCTCTCATGATGGTGTGCATATGCCCTATGCTTTACCCAGTCATCACGATCTGTATAATCAGCGGGCACTGCCTGCTTCCTCCACATTTCCGGGCTCGAAGATCTGAAGTTTGAACACTGTACAGGTCTGTCAACTTCCGCATGTCCATGTTCAAGTGACCACAGAAGAGGGGACAGACCACAAACTGATGCTAATGGTGGATACTGGATTCGTTGGTGCTGCTGTGATTCTTTCAGCAACTGCAACAGCTCGGCTCGGGCTGGCTAACAGCTTTGTCGGCACATCTAGCCCTGGGTTCAAAAGCTTGCTTGGCATTGGGCATACACGAGTCGACATGATGTGTTCCACGCTAAAAAACCTTGACATATGTGGTCGCAAGGTTTTAAATGTTGACGTCCTTTGTTCAATGTCCGTGAATTCACTGCAGACACCGAGTGCGTACGCGGACGGATTTGTTGGCATGGACTTGCTTGGTCGATTTGATGTGTGGTTAGACGTTATGCATGAGCGCATTGCCCTCAGTTAGCAGCAAATGTCGATCCAGGGACTACACGATCGGCATAGGTGGCGCAGCTGTGGTGGTTCAGAGCCGGTATTGAGATCGACGAGTAACAACAGCTTGAACTGGGAATGAATGTGCTAGCCTGTGGCAGATCAAGCACCTGTGGCAAATCAAGCATGTGTATGCACAAGAGCTGAATGCTGGTACCATTTGTCAGGGAGGAAGCTGAACCATCACGTGTCAGCGATGCAGCATCAGTATGCGTTGCATGACTTGAAACCTGATTCAGGAACAGGCGAGCTATCTAACTCTACGAACTATGTTCTGGGAGGATTGATGGCTGCGAGAAACATGGCGTTGTCTTGCTACAAAATATGCGAAAGAGTGCATGCACATGACATACATAACCTGCGTGGCCATGTAGCACCATGCAAAGTCGAAAATGATCCTTCACAAGAACCCACGGGTGAAAAGTGTACATTCACATCGCAACGTATATGGGACGGTGGTGGCGATGGAATGGAAATCATCGTCCAAAGGCTAGCCGATCCCCTGTAACAAACCAGACCATAGCCTTGAAATTCACCCAGAAATTAGATACACACTGGATGGGCCAAGCAACAATTCACACAGCAATGTAACACCAAGACACCTCAATAAGTCAGGCCTTTCGACAGGAGATGAATGTTACAAGTGACCAAATTTTTTATGCTGAATTGAAGGTGCTTGCAAAGTACAGACATCGTTGTGCATCCTGTCAGCTGGCTAATAAATGAAGGCAAGGTGTGCGAATGGAGCTGTGAGGGAATTTACTTCAGGTTTAATGCTCAAATTGGTAAAACTGGCTACAATAAGTCACCATCATCGCTGTCTGTCAACATTCCCGCCAAATTGTCGTCAGAGCTGGTGCTGCATTGTGGAGCTGCATCTTCATGTGAAGGAGACGGATCTACGTCACTTCTTGGATCTTCAGGCGCGTCAGGTGTTCTGTCAACTGCTAGTGGTTTGGATGAAATAGGTACTTCTCTTTCCTTTTTGGTAGAACTTGACGGATTGGATGCATACTTTTTCACGTAATCTGCAACTGTGGCATAATATCAAATTTACAAGTGGCTCTGCTCCGTTGCATGCACCATGAGCGGGTAAAATGCTGTCTCAGCCAGGCGTTGGCGTACAAAACAAATCGCAAATACATGACAGCGGGCAGTCTGTGAAACACCAGCACAACCAGGATCTGTTTTGTTCAAAGGCGCACCTCGAACTTTCCTATCGAATGATTCTGGCTCACGTATCAGCAGAGCTGCAGCATCCCCATTAAGTGGATCTGTGGGGTTAGGATACAGGAGCAGCTGTGGCAAGAAAACTTCGAAGACATTGATTAGCTCTGCAACATCATACATTTAGAACATCGCTCAGATTGGACTGCAATTAAGCAATCACCACTGGACACAGTTCTGTGCTCAAATGTGATTGAATGCAGCACGTATGCTGTGTAGCATAGAAAATTAGAACTCATCATGTATGGCACATGACTCGTACCGAACAGCGGGCTCCAAGTCTGATTGATAACGTCCAGGCATACAGATCCCGCCCTGCAATGTGCCGCCGGCCTCATAAGAACATGCTGGACAGAATGTAATCCAAGATGAATCTTTTCGCACCAACTGCCAGGATGCTTCAGCAATGTCATGTCATGTAACGGTGGGCACAACTTATGGACATGGACCTACGAACAAGCCTTGGCAACACTGGAGAACCATGGCATCGGTGCTGCCCCTGTGCATTACATGCATGTCATCCTCGTCCCATCATCAAGCAAACAACAACGTGCTCAGAGCCTCTGGATTGACGCAAGAGTAGGGCCGTACGCTTCGTCTACGTTTGGATGGTATATCCGGTTCTTGAAGCCGATTGACGGCGACTTGTACGGGTAGCTGTCAGGAATCTCTACCCTTACTTTCCACAAACCTCCCTCATATGGACCTGCATGGCACATTTTCGGATATGTGTGGCAGTGCAATCACACGATCGGGCAACAATTGCATGCTGGCATGTTTTTTGTGCTCTGAGAAACATGTGCACTGAATCAAGACCGCACTCCCAGCTGGACCAGCAAAATCAACTTCCAGCTCTTTTGTACTGTCGTTGATGAGTTCAACCTTCCAGTCTGACATCAGCCTGCGCAGACACTAGCGTGAGATGACGTGACCTCGTCACTTTTTTGCGTCTCAATCAGTAGATCCATACAGCACACAGCTGCCAGACAAAATCAGCAGCATGAAGCAAAAAAATATCGCACAGTTTCATGACATCCATCTCTCTGCGTTTATTTCGTGAGGGAGAACTCATTCGCTCGAGATTTGGCCGATTGGCTTACATGCCCGTCCAAGACAAGAAATTTGAGTAACTCGGTATCAGTAACTAGAGGTTGCGGGCGGATTCCTGTTCTGTGCGTGGGTCTCGATGCAGTGTCGGTGAGTCCTCAGTTGTGCGAGCATGGAAAGAACTGGAATGGACGCGTGGACAGCGAAAATTACATGCGATCTGTTGAGCTACTATATCCGTGTTTGGTGGCTTTTATGTAAAACTTCAGATGCCCGGAGTGCTTCGCGAGTTGTGTGTCGCAACACCTGCATGCATCAACCTCATGCATGCCATGCACTGGTTCTGCAAGAGGTCAAGAGTTAGCCCGTGGAAGACGGCCTGTGAGTCATGGTAGAGCGGTTATATACCATGATTCTCCACAAAAGCTTAGGAACAGGGCGGCGGATGACTTGACAACATACTCAGGCTGGCCACAGCACCCTCACGCAGAAGGACGCCATATGGCCGGAGAAGGTTACATGCCATCTCCTTCCTCACCCTCCCAATGTCTGTCATACCACAAGGCCAACTGCATGATGTTCGTGCATGTGCAGATAGTCCGTGAACGGGCAGAAAATATGGGACCCAAGCACAGCAGTCTTATGTCAAGATCAGCCCACACTTGTGTATGTAGCGGCCAATACATCGTCATATGACTAGCATCAAGTACCACTCTACATGATGTGCGGCCCCTTTGTCACCGCCTTCCTGTTTTGTCGTCTAGGCATGTCGTCTGTTGTCCGAGTTCCCTGCCTGCCTCCTGCCTGGCCACCCAAATTTTTTTGATATGACAAGGGTTGAAAGGTCAAGGTGCCTCCTGATTTTTTTTGCAGTCAATACAGATGCCTGTCTGGCCACCGGTACCATGCTGTCTTCCCTTATACCATGCCTGGATCTGAAGCCTTCCAGAGGGGAACGGTCTACACGCTACCATGGGTTTCGCTGAAAAGGCAATACAAGCAGAACACCTGCCCTGTCAGAATGACCTGCCAGGCAATACAACCATGTTCGCGGCCAAGGAGCTCTTCGGTAGGGTGTTGGCAGAATCTTGAAGTCAATGGGCTAAGCCATCCTGTACACATGTGGATGTCGAAGTCGAGAATGTGTGCTGGGTACCTGACTGTCCCATCAATATCCTTGCTAAGAAAGAGCTGGTTCAGCAGAATATGGATTTGTACACGGGACTCGGGGATAACGGTTTGTATGTTCCGGGTTCCGCCATGGTCGCATTACGCTATGCTGACAGCGTGGGTAACCTTGATGTGGTGTTCAACCATGGTAGGGGTAGGCCTATTTGATGCACCAAAGGCGCTGACAATGTCGTACCCTAGCTTGATCAGCAAGCATATATATCTGGACAGTTGTGAGCGCTGGCGCAATGTTGCGGGTAAAGAATTGCCATGTGATTTCCGTTCTGTATTCAAGGAGTTCATTGCGCATCTCATGTTCAGTCATTGGAGTGATCAGACTATGGTCAAGGTGCCGCAAGGGATCGAACTGTAAGGTTTGAGAA
>JAUMHO010004107.1:0-15446 GCA_032360965.1 Ulva armoricana | reverse complement strand
TTTAATTGAATCCGTATGCTGTATGCTTGCAAAGAAAATGGGTTACGCATTGTTTACCAGGTCATCGCGCCCGAACTGTATATGGCAGGCCGCTACCGCTGATCAGAGATCTCCGTGACACATTAATAAATATTAACACATGGATTTGACTAAAGGAACTGCAAGCTACCTTCTACGACCTTGCTGTTCGTTCTATGGCCTGGATACTCCGTCCACACCGTAGAACGCTCGAGCGTATGACCCGCGCGCGTTCGTGCACGACGGGCGCATGAATCCAGAATTTGCAGGCTACGCATCGGCAGGCAGGAAAAAAGCTGCATGATACCGTACTCGCAGAATGAATCTCCGTCCCCGGGTAGTTCAGTGACATTCGCTGGTCAGGCAATGCAGCTGCCACCGAGCCGCGCATCGCTGCATAACGTGTCAGGATTCCCGGGCCCCGGGCCACAGGCGCGTGTGCTCCTCGCGTGAACATGACGTCAACGGCAACTTGCATGCATTGTTCGTAGTGGGTTGTCATAGCGCATGCTGTGCTGTCATTCCTGGCTTCGCGCTAGAGTTCCAATTGTTGCGCTGTGAACTCGCGCGCCTTGCGAGTTTTGTGTGCGCCTGATCATGAGGCCCACCTCGTGCAAGCGAAACTCGTAAGCTTGACCAACCACCGCGGCGCCTGTACGTCTAGACACGCCGACATGGTGTTACGGCTTCTGTAAAATGCCTGTCTGCAAATCCAGGAAAGACAGCAGCCATGCGTGTAGACGTCGACGTTGAGTGCCATGGCGTTGGCGCCTTCGCCACATGTTGGACTCTGAACACAGAGCAGCCTGTGCATCCCAGAGATGCACTCAGCACCAAAGCAATAGGCAAGCGAAGTATGGAGGTCTCTTATGATCGTTTACGAAGTTAGTTGGACCTGGCTGAATCGCATGTTGCCTGTCGTTCATGTCAACGTGGAACTGAACGTTGCAAGTTGTAGGCGCCGTTTGACCTGACATAAGTCGCTACAGTTCACAGCCGCTGATACATTCTTTCTTTTATGGATTTGATTGTTCTTGTACTTGCGGGCTGGGAAGTTCTGCACTCTTTGCGGCCGGCTGGTGGTAACGAGCTCTACAAGAAGCTGCGACTCGTACCCGCATGCTGTTGTTTGATTCCTTGACTTGGTTCACTTTGTGGTTTCGCCGTTGTACTCTTTTGTAACTACTCGTACCCGCATGCCATTTGGGTGACCACCGGGCACCTGCGCATGCAGCGCTGGCTATATGCCATTTGGGACGCCGACGCGGGTACAGGCCTAGGCACAGCGCGAAATTGGATATCGGAGCCATTGCAGTTTCAGGACGTCCGTACACTTTCTAATAGCTTTCAGGTACCATGTGCTGTCACTACGCTTCGCCACGAGACGTCATGAACCGGTGGCACGGATTGACAAGAACACTGCGCGAAGTCCACCTTGAACAAAGCAAGACGAAAACCTCTACTGGAACCTGCGGCACTATTATTTTGTAAACTGTTTGTCAAATACATCGGTTGGATGTGGCAACTATTGGTGATGTGAACATGTGCTTGTGAAAAACATCTAGCTAGCTGGCTAACGGGAAACCGCTGGCTGGGTGATCATCAGCATGTCCACCCAAGAAGAGTTATAAACTGTAGCACAGCATTCTGTGGAGATTCGTTTGCGTGGGTATGAGTCCGCGCAAGGGCCAAGCTGAAGCAGGCCAGCTGCTGAAGAGTTCTACATGTCTGGAGCTGCAACACATAGATTCGTTCAGACCGTTGTCTGCGAAAGCTTCAGCAGTGGTGCTAATCTCGCACTAGGTCCGAGGTTCAGCATCCTCATGATTTCTGTCGGCTGAAGACAGCATCTTCACTGCGGCTGTGTGTCCTTACGCCACGACATCGACGCCGGGCACGAACAAGCCATTTCGTTGAGAACATGGCCACGAAGGTCAAACGCACGCGAATGAACGTTACAGACAATTTGATAGCACATGCACTTAGTAAATGCCATGTCTACGTTCGTGTCGTGTACAAATCTTGCAACTGTGGCCATTGACAGCTGCAGTCTTCGTAGTGTACAACGCCGACGCGATGTACATCGGCATCAATATCTTCAATAAATATTATCTCAGTGACAATGCCAGTCTGAAGCAACGCATGTCTTTAAGCGGGTCTATGGTTGCGCAAGAGTTGCGATGTTCTCGAGCAATCGCGCCTGTCGCAACGCAGCCGTCACAATCGCAAGGGGACAAGGCACATGATCATCCATCAAGACTATTCCTGCGGCTCCATGTCATGATGTGGTCCAGCAACCGTCGGAACTGCCATGTCAACAACTCAAGGCCAGTACCGTCACCATACTGCAGTTCACATGGGTTGCAAGTGTGTTCCTGCTAGTAACCATGTTGTTGCTAGCGTTCATCCGTCCCCGGCCGGAGATGCCGGTCTCTCGAGGTCTTCACCTGAAACGTTCTCTCTCAACACCGCGACGCTAGCCAACGCAGAAGACTCAGCTGGTGTAGTACGACACATGAATTTCAAGTTAATAAATCATCCACTCACACGTCCAGCCCTGTGAAGGTTGAGGCACTCGTTTCGGTAACATGCACGCTGCGGATCCGGACCTTGTCTGCGGAATGGCCGTGGGCAGGACCACATCCACAGAATGATCTGCAGGTATAGGCATGCACTCGTACGTACGAAGTATTTGACATGTTTATCCACAGCACGCAACATTTTCATGCAGAGACAAGGCGCAGTCGGGGCACATTACCAGCCTCCCGTGCACACAGCAAACCTCGGGTGCCACGAACATACACAGCAGACGTAGCACTAACGAAGTAGTTATAATTACTGCTGTCATATCGTAAAGGATCAGTGCTGCAGCAGGTAGCGGCCAGGCGGAGCTGCAGTGGCTAGAATCATGCAAGTGTTAATCAGGTGTTGTTGGTCGAATGCGTGGTGTCTTCGTGTACGAGCGGGTGTTATTGGACGTATGGATGGTGTACGGCTCCATGATTTCCGCCCATAACTTCGGCATCACGCATCGAAAGACACCAGCATTGCAAGATATATCTAACAGGGTCTTATGTATGTTTGATAGAGTGGATTACTTCATGGAGGCACCGCACAACCGCAGTATCAGCTCAGCATCACTGGCAGCCACGGTCATGACAGCAACAAAGACATTGTAAGTCGGTCACAGGATCCACAGGCACAGGGCACACACACAGCAATTGTGCAAGAGCTGTGCGCAATTGCGACAGCAATACAACAGAAAATGCGCAACAGCGGCGCAACAGCGGCGCAACAGCGGCGCAATAGCGACGCAACAGCCACACCACATTATGACAGCAGGACGGGCACCTCGAAGCCGTCATCGTAGTGCCTGCCCTGGTCCCAGGACATCACGAAGCTACTGCCGGGTGGTACATGGCGGCAACCCCCCTCTGCACCACTCGAGACAGCAGCTGCATCGCCCAGAGCACGAACGAGGTCTTGGCGATGCGGGCACTGCCCGCAGCAATATTCCCGAGACGGCTCACGCCCTGCACGGCCTCCTTGCCCATGTACCCGCACGCAACAACTGCAAACGGCCCAAGCTGGAATGCAACATGATGGGGCACGTCCTTCTGGAAGCGCGTCTGCTTGGCCCGCTCAGCGTACGCCGCCGTCCCCCCCGGCACCTTTGGGCATGGGCCGCGTATGACGGTGCTGACACATGCCAGACCACGACGTCCGCTGCCAGATGCGGCCGGGTCAAGCCGGAGCAACCCTGACACGGCCCCGGGCGTTGTCACCACGGCGGATGAACGGCAGTTCCACGGCGGGGCTGTCACGTGACCTGACACCCGGAGACCCCCCTCGAGGTTGACCCCCCGGTGGGGCCACACGGCTACGGCAATATCCGCTTGCATTTCTCACCTCGGCTATGAAGATACACACAGCTACGACAAACATGTCGGCGCCATTGCAAGTATCATGCGACCACCCTGGATGGCGGCCGCAGACCCCAGAAACGCCCCCGCAGACTAGTACGTGCCGCAGTTTGTCCCCGTCTTCTGTAGCAACACCTGCCAGGGGATGGCGATCCCCTTGATTGGAAGAGGCCCTCATAGCCCTCACCCCCCGCCCTCATCGCCCTTGCGATCGTCAACCGCTCCCAGGGCCACCTCCATATTCCTCATCATCATCAAGCATAGCCAGCGGCATGTCATACATCGCAACAATTCCTGGTCCCTCCTCTACCGTTGATCCATCACCATACTCGTAAAAGTACGGCATGGAAGCGCCCTCGTCAGCCTCGTTGCCTTCATCGCCCTCGTCCCCTTCATTCCCTTCATTCCCTTCATTCCCTTCATCCCCCTCGTCGCCTTCGTCTCCCTCGTCTCCTTCATCGCCCTCATCCCCTTCATTACCCTCATCCCCTTCATCGCCGGGAGGTGGGCTCCCACCAGTTCCTTCATCCCCTTCATCCCCTTCATTTCCCTCGTTTCCTTCATTGCCCTCATTCCCTTCATTTCCCTCGTTACCCTCATTGCCCGCCTGACCCTCATTCCCCTCATTACCCTCATTACCCTCGTTGCCTTCATTACCCTCGTTACCCTCGTTGCCCTCGTTGCCCTCGTTGCCCTCGTTGCCGACGTCACCCTCATTCCCCTCGTTCCCCTCGTTGCCCTCATCACCCTCATCCCCGGCCACGCCGTTGTTGTTCGTGCGGCCGCACATGAAGAGCTGCATTCTCCGCCCGCAATGCCCGACCGAGGCGCCCCTTGGAAAGATGCACCGGGGGCAGGTCCTCACACACCTGCAGACCACTGCGCGTTTCACAGCCCAAATCATCAGAAGCAACTGCTGCATGGCAGGCTAATGCTTGAGCACGTGCTAATGGGCCCCTTTGAAGGAACATAATGATGTGCGCCAGCGACGCAGCGCCACTGCCTCCAACACATCAGGGAACAGGCACAGAAATGATTTCAACACCACAAGCACCACGTTGGCCCAGGTATCTGCATTAGGTATAGAAGACATGTGCCAGAGTTCAAGTTGCGTCAGGTCTAGATTGGATTCTTGTCCGGACAAAAACGTGGATGGCAGGAGGCTGAACGCTTGGTAGTGACTCCTCATGATCACGGCTTCAAATCCACTGCGGGCAGCACTCCTAGCGTCCGGCATCCCTGACGAAAGAGAATGACGTGAAATACGTACGACAATCGCGAGTCCGATTGAAGCTTGCTGCCAGTGACAGCATCCACTGGCAGGTTTAAAATCCCGATCACACATCCACAGCAACCTGAGATCCAGGCCCGCACACTGGGCGCCCGTTGTGTTGGGGGGTCGCGAAAAAATTCGTCGGACAAAATCATGTTGGGGATGTTGGGGAACCCTATAGATAGGCACAGTTCATCTCTCTGCCAGTTCCGGTCACAAACCCCCCCTCCCCCCCCCCCCCCCGTTTCCCCCGGCATGGAATCATCATGATCACGCGGACCCCAAGCGGACAGAGGCCCCCACAGAGGACCATTGCCTTCGCTGTGATGAGGCTGATGCCAGGTGCGCTCTCAACACGAAGTGGAACAGTGGACAGAGTGGTGGATGGTGCGATGCGTTTGAGGCGCGCACCGCCTCCTATGGCAGCCATGCAGAAGCTTCCTGAACGCCTGGCGTGGTTCACCTAGCTGCTCGCGAGGTATGAGGTCGCTGTAGCCTAGGCCATCGAGTGCGGCCTCTGGCAGGGCACCACTGCCCGGCACGTGTGTCGCGAGATCTCGAGGAGCGGCGGCCGCACTGAATGCGACGGCCGCTGTTACAAGGGCTTGCAGGTAGCCAGAGAGCGCCATGTGTAGCTCCGTGATCAGCTATGCCGTTTGGATTTGGCGTGATGCCCGATTCCTAAAGTGTTTTGTGCCGATGTGGATTCTGGTACCACACTCTCCGCTTGTCAACTGCACAATTCATTACCAGTCATGGCTGCCCCTTCAGGCAAACATCCTTGCCTGTTTGACACACGTTGGATGGGACAGATGTGCGTGTTTTTCCTTATCATGCAGGACACTTGTCCATGTCCGCGGCCGAGAAGAAGGAAACAGGCTGTTCTGGCGGGCATATGCGTGCGTACGTGCTGTTCTTTGCTGGTGGTATACTGTCCATGCATGCAGCGGTGGAGAAGTTTGGTATATTGTGCAGGAACAGCGCTAGCGGCTGGGTTTTACTTCAAGTTGGCAGGGACTATCTCACGATCGTTGAAGGTGAGCACGGTGGCAGACCCTCTAATCCTATGTGACTGCACTGCTCGATGCAGGACGCGACTGCTGTAGCAGCTAGCTAGCCAATGACATGCGCATGCATGCTGCCCTGTCAACGGGACCGGGGTACCCAGACAAAAAACAAGATTAATAAAGAATTCGAAAACTCGGGAATCATGCCAAGCCCAAGCAATTAGGCGGGGCGGGTGTGTCGACAACATCCTAGCTGTATGTGTGCCCCAGTGAAACTCCCGTTGTGAACGTTTGGTTTAACCCCTCCCAAAACAGGGGTTAAAAAACATATTACTTCTTCAGACAACCAACCCGGCGGAATCATGATGTTGGGAGAATGTACTACCCTCGTAGGGGTTGTAGTCTGTGTGTAGGTGAAAGTGGCTAGTGATGAGCCTGGGCTGCTGTTGTCTGATTCCATGATCAGTCGACTTGGTCCACTTTGTGGGTTTGCCCTTGTACTCTTTTGTAACTACTACCCTAGTAGGGGTTGCACTTGGGCTGCATGGGGAGTAGCACCTTGCTTGCTGCGAAGCTTAAGGGGTTCCACGCAATGCTATATAAGCCTGCCAGGTCACTGCATGTGACACCTTTTCAGTATTTATATATTCAGCCAAGATTTGATCAAGGGGGCTTCTGAAATCTGCGAATTGGAGAGGGGCTGTTGTAAAGGTCTGCACGATATGGACGCCGATATTTATACGGTCGCCTTTGTCGTAACGTTGGGTGTTAATCTGACTTATCTGCCACCCAAGGCATTTGACGGCCTGCAGTGCACACATGTTGAGAGGGGTAATGCGCCGGCAGCAGCGCTGCGGCGTGGAAGGCGGTGTGTGAATTCACGAGAATGTGCTGTGAAGCGCGCGCGGAGGAAGCAGTCGCGATGCAGCTCCGCCCACCATGGAAGAGCTCCGCAGAGCCTGCAGACATATTCTGTCGGACACGGTAGGCTTCCTGGAAACAGGAGATTTTGATCCGTCAATGACTCATTCACAGATCTCCGTGACTCCATGGCCAGTAGTGGTTACAAAAGAGTAGTAGTTACAAAAGAGTACACAGGCAAAATCACTTCTTGAGTGGACCAATTCACGGAATCAGCCAGCAGCAGCGTATTCAGATAATCAGCACTACTAGTAGCCATTAGTACATACATCGCGATCGAGCTAGATCACCTGTACACGTGCGGCACCTTCCACGCGTACGGCTCCATTTGCCTCGTAAGCGGCCATGGAACATGTGCTTAACACGCGAAACCATGACCAACGCGTATGACGACGCATCTACCTATAGCGCTGTTCGCTGAGTTGTACAGCAAGAGTCGGTGTAAGACGGTGTTAAGCACAAGCCGGTGGTAAGCACTGAAAGCCAACGCATCTCCAGACGTCGACGGGTCAAAACATATGCATGTATGCTACCCGTGTGGAAGACACGATCCGCTCTTCCTGAGTGTTACAAATCTTGAGTAGTTAAAAGTCTTGAATAGATTGGTCGCAGACGCTACAGCTAGAATTTCAGGCAGTACTAGTGCGCTGGCGGTGGCGCCACAGACCCCCGGAACGAGTCCCCGGGCGTGACGGGCAGCAGACACGTATGCTCGCGTAACCACGACGCCAACGTGCTTGACACATGTAGCGTTCGCAGTGCAGTGTCACAGCCAGTGCTATGCCGTAATCCCTGACTTCGCGCCAGAATTCCAGGAGTTCGCTGTGCTGTACATTCTCGCACCTGGGCCTCGTGCACACAAAGCTCGTGCGACTTACCAGTCATGACTACGGCCTTCAATTGAAGAACCTCGAGTGAGCGTGATCAAGTTTTCAGCAACCCTGTCAGTGTAAACGTATGCATGGCTCTGAAAAGACCCTCGACTGCAGCTCTAGTTACACACTTTTGAAGGAAACCACGTGTAGTGCTGCAGCTAGAACTGCAAACATGGGTTGGGGCGCAGCCACATAGGCAGAACCGAGTGTGGTTCCCAAGCTTGCGCCTGGTCGCCTCTTGCACGGGCGGTAGCGTGGCTCCCTTGCTGGCAAGCAGGGCATGGTGAAGTGCCAGCGCCTTTGGCGGCATCGTGGTTATGATGCCACGGTTGGGGCTGGTCGCAGTTGACCTTGTGGTCTCCCATGCGGCAGCGCAGTCATACGCGGCCAACGCCTGCAAGGAGACAGGGTGGACTGCGGCGAAGGCTGAGCGGACCAAGCGGACGTGGTTCCAGAAGGATGTGCCTGATCACAGGGCATTAACGTTCCGTTTTGTGTCATTTGCAGTGGAGTCCTGTGGGTACATGGGCAGGGAGGCTGTGCGGTTTGTGAGCCGTCTCGGGAGCATCGCTGCGGGCAATGGCCGCATTCCCAAGGGCGCATTCGCGCGCTGGGCGATGCAGCTGCGTCAGTGGCGGTCCAGATCTAGAGATTCAATGCGGAGATGAACCGCAAGAGTGGTCTCGTGATCTCCCGGGAGCAGGGCAGGCACTGCGACGCCGGACTGGATGTGCCTGTGTTGCCGACGTGAGGTACTGTACTGTAGTGTCACTGCAGCACGCTCCCTGTGTGTGTGCTTTGCAGTTGCAACTTCTGTGTGTGTGCGAAAGTGGCTAGCGGTGAGCCTACGCTGCTGTTGCCTGATTCCATGACATGGTCCACTTTGTGGGTTTGCCCTTGTACTCTTTTTTAACTACTGTACATGAAGCTGCGTTGCTGTGGCAAACAACTGGCGTCACAGATATATATGCATGTACTCAAGACCTCTGCTTCCTACACACGGCCTCCCCAAGCTGTGTCTACGTATGTACGCACACGTCATATACACTGCCCCACGCGTCATTTGTACAGCCACGCGTCAAATCTGGCATATGGAACTTGCACCAAGGAACATCTCTCTCACTTGGAGGACTGAGACTTGTGATGGCAGGCTCCGCGCACCCCATCACATCAACACATGCCTAGGCACATCCAGGGTACGTACAGGTTCCAACTTGAGTTAGCTCTGGATTAGGTCCGTCAACGTCCTGGCTTGGCATTGTTGCACTAGCTTGGACCACATGAATCCTGGTCAGCCAAAAGTGTCAATATTAATGTAGTTACAAAAGAGTACAAGGGCAAACCCATGAAGTGGACCAAGTCATGGAATCAGGCAACAGCAGCGTAGGCTCACCGCTAGCCACTTTCACTCGCACACAGACCGTCAATATTACTGTACATGTAATTGTGTTATCTCTCGGCCGCTATGCGAGGCCGGCATGCCGGGAGTCTCCTCCTGTGAGACCTCTTGTGCTGTGCGGGCCTCCCCCTGTGCTACGTGATTACAGTTGTGTGTGCGCAGGGGTGCCAATGCCCGGTTGGGTTTGCCGTGATGCCTGAGGATTCTTTCTTTATTTTTGTTTTTTGTTTTTTGCAATTGCGATTGTGTGCGTATGTGAATGTGTTTGTGGCCCCGTGCGTGTTCGAACGAACTCGTCGCCCCAGTTGCGATTGTGTTGATGGCCCCTTCAAGTTAGGCTTCGAGCCTGCAGACATGTGGCCTCACCTGCGCGGAAAAATCGGCCAGAAGTCGGCTCTGCTGTTGTATGGTTCTTGGAATTGGTCCGCTCATGGTGAGTGGTCATGCCCACTTGCATTTACTCTTTTGCGGGTACTTGCGGCAGCTGTTCCCCTCGCTTTGGGCCTTAGGCTGCACACTCCAGGGGCCAACATGAAGGGCCTGCAGACTTGGGCCTACACACTCCAGGCCAGATAGACGACTCGTCTGTCCGGAGTTGATCCATCCAAGCTGGCTGGACCAGGTGTTCGATGGCTTCAGCTGTTCCAGGGTGGGGACTCTGCCTGACCTGCCACAGCCCCCATCTGGCACAGCTGGCCATGGGATACAAACACTGAGATCATAACTGATCACAAAAGATCCTGCTATCACACTGGCAGTATGGTTACGTGTGCAAGTGAGCTCGAGGAACCGGACAGCCTGTGCCATAGAGCACGCCCTGCTCCCCCCGAGATTCATCGGAAGGTGGGTGATACGAAAACAGAAGAGAAAAAACCCCACTCGGGTATCACGCCACATCCAAGTGGGCACCGGCCACAGGGCCCCAAGTAGGGCGAGGAGGGGATGCAGCGAACACATTCAACAGTTCAGAACAAGACGGGGAAACTCATCGCGGTCAGGAGAGAGGGCGGGATCTCTCGAGACACGTGAGCCACGAGCGAAGAAAGGACCGGTCTGGCAGGCAGATGGCACACACGCCAGCAGGACCCCGTAAGTCAGGTGTTGACGGTAGGGAACCCAGACAGGTGGCCACACGAACTGACGACGCGTGAAGGAGTGCAGCGACAAGGGAGCCACAGAGGCAGCGGACCCGCATCGACGCAACACCATCAAGCTCCAGGACATGGTCAACGAGGAAGGGCAGGCTGTAGACACTGTGGCAGCGCCGCGGCAGGCTCAAACCTCCGGGAGCGTGCGTTTGACAACCGAAAGTGCATCAGGGTCCGCCACAGTTAACGTTGCCCACAGAAGGTCAAGGCGCAGGCGTTGTAGTGGCAACAGGCCGGCGTACGCCGTGCAGCGCAATGCACGGGCATGCCATGAGGAGGTGATTGATGTGGCGCCAGAGATGCTCAACAGGGTGATCCGCATAAATGTCAACCGGGAGGTCATATACACGAACATCGCCCAGCGGACACAAATCGCGGAATGCAACGGCGCCGAAAGAGAAGCAGTGGTCGTGTAGGAGGTGCGTCGATCGCAACGGCAGAATCGGATGGATAACAGAGGAGGCGGCAGCAGTGCAGGGCACACAGATTCGGGCACACAGGGTCGGTGAGGAGGAGGCCGCGAGCGACCGAGTTCCGGAACGTGATGGCCGATCGGCGGCGTTTGCAGAGACGACCAGAGAACGGACGACGGCCGTGAGGATGGGATCTCAGACCCACACCCCTTTGTATGAAGGATGCGCACTACGGATACCTGCGCGAATGGCAGCATTGCCAGGGGGCCGGAGGTCCTGCTCCGCCGTGGCGTGGCGCCCGAGATCCGAGCCGTCCGAGAAATAGAACGAGGGGTGTACAACTGCAATGGACATCGCAGCTTGTGCATAGGACAGCCAGGCCTCCGATGTGGCGAGGGAGTCATGCAGGGCCGCTCCCATAAAGTCCGGTGAGCGGGTGGCAGGCCTGTGGCCCTCAAAAACCCCGGCGCAAGTTTAACCCTTAAGCCTTAAGGGTGGTGGGGCCGTGACATGGTTGCACGGCAACGCGGGCCGCAGACCGGGCTAGCTCCCTCGCATGAGCAATGCGGCAGTGATCGCGCGATCATTGCAAGCGCTTGCCGTGAATTCACCAAGGTCCGAGAGCATGACATCGCGGGAGATGCTCCTGTCCCGCCCCCACGCAGACACATTGTGCATGAGTTGAATCCCTGCCACAATGTTGGTGATGGACTGGGGCATGGCCAGGCCAAGTAGCCTGCCACCAAAAGCAGCTGTGAACATGTAGTGTATACACAAGGGCCACTCAGTGGCCTGCAAATCTCACAGTCAGAAAAATGCTGACCGTGCACGATCAGCCCACTGTGCATATGGAATCGCAGTGAATCGCAGTGCGGCCACATGCCCTATCTGCATGTGTATCCCCATGACCTCTTCACAGCACCACCCCAACATTGCCTGGGTCTGATCATCAAGCTTGGTACCATGCTTCATCACAATACCTGAATGTGCCTCATAGCCTGCCCAGGGGTGTGTGGAGTCGAAGCACTAGCTAGTGCAATAGGCACATGGCCCTCTCAGTGCGCACTGAACATGTGCTGGAAAGGGGCCTAATTAGCTAGGCCCCCGCACATCCTTCCATTTGGATTACTCCATCAGGGAAATCATCACGCTTGGGCCCATCTGTATCAACGGCCGGCGCCAGTGCAGTCCTGCACACGAAGCAGAGGCGAAGCAGAGGCCATCCGATGGAGTCAAGGTGACTGTGTATCAGAATGCGAGCGTCTCACATGACCCAGAGCGGGCTTTCCAGCATCACCTGTATGGGCACAGGGTCCAGTAGCTGAGCTGCCGCGTACAGATCTAGAGGACGCAGGTACACCATTCCGATCTCTTGTTGCGGTCTATACCGCAGAGCCGTGCTGAACCGCGAGTCAAGCGTGTGTGCACCAGATGGGCTCGGGGCAGGTGTACGTGTAGTAGAAGTAGAAGGTGCGTGTACTAGAAGGGGAGCTGGCACCGCCGGGACGCCGGCCACCGCGCGGCGCCTGCTGCGGCGCATCATTTCAAGCAGCGCTGCTGCCGGCGCTCGGCGCACGTTCAGCGTGTGACCATGCATATGGGAGCTGCTTGTGGCTGGACGGAGGGGGTTGTACAGCACTGCTAACTTATTTGAAATGTATGCACGACCTGGTCGTTGCGGCATGCTGTTTGCCACAGGGAAAACTGGTGAGGCGAAATGTGCATGTGCCCGCAGGCCCAGACAGCCCATGGCATCACACGGGGTCTGCATCTCAGTGTTACATGCTTGAAACGATGCGCCGCAGCAGGTGCCTGAGATATCTCAGCCCTACTAGTGTTGACACATCATATAATGCTTCGTTGGGTACTTCCGGATCCAGGGACATCAGAGAATGCACTGTACATCGCGAGGTGGCTGCAGCTGGGATCGCTTTCATTCTCGATCACGGAGGAATGCGTCGCGATATCGATGTCCACGTGTGCACAGGCATCAATGCCCAACGGTTCACTCCTACGCGCTGAGAACACTTATTTGAGTATAGGACACGGTATGTTTGAAATCGTGAGCGTGTGAGGCGCACCACGTGCCGATCCATACATATCACAGAGCGGGGCCCCGCATGGCCGAGGCACTTGCCCGCATGACATGGCCTGCCGCTATAGCGCTGTTCATGTAGAGTCGTCGCCATCCTCGAAGCTCCTCAAGTAGACATGGTTCATCATTGAGTACAACTTTGAGCTTCCAGTGAGTGCTTTAGCTTGCCAGAGATAGGCTGCAGCTGGTGTAAAAACAGTGCATTACAATTGCAATACTCTTCGAAGCAATCCACGGCAGAACGGCTGGTAGAAGGTGGAAGGCGATCATGCAGCGAATCCACTTACTGGAAGTGCGAAAAGTGTAAATAGCATGCTGCATGCAAGATTATGTGCCTCCGTGTGCGTCTGAATCTGCCTTCGGGTCGCGTACGTCGACGCCGACGTCTCCTCGAGGAGAGCTCGCGGCATCACTGGCCCCCGTCGTAGCCGGCGCAGACCAGATCCAGGCAACTCCAAACGCGCAGGCCCCGTAGGATGTCAAGGCAGAATTTAATGAGCATTCTAGTGTACTGGTGCGTCGTGTTGATGGCTATGTCAGCTGGCGCTGTACGTTCCTGGACCCAGACACGCTGCATGTCATACTCAATGCGCGGCAGGATGACCGACTCGTGCTCGACAGGTAACGTTTCGCGCATCATTGGCTCACCTGACTTTCGGTTTCAGCCTTCGACGTTACTTGTCACTTGCGGGTTTGTTTTCGGCCGTTTTCGTGCCGCTTGACGTCACGTCGACCTGCTTGGCAGTTTACTAATTCTACTCCCAATTGTACTCCCACACCATCTCTTCCAGCATGCAGCTACCTGGAGCCATTGAACGGCCGAATTGGCTGGTCATACCATTATAATATGATGCATCATCGATGCACAGTCTTTGAGTGCTGCGCCACTGAATTGTGAGGACAGTTATGGTTTTAAATTTGGAGTAGACTGGAGCTCCTAGTCTGCGATCTGCGCTTGTGCACAGTGCATCCACCATGCAAGTCCACCATGCAAGCCAGGACACGTTCATACAGTGCCCTTCACATCATACAGTGCCCTTCACACAGTGCCCTCAGGCTTCACGCGTTGCAGCAGACTGTGAACTGGCACTCAGAGGGGCAGAGCCCCCCACTCCACAGGCTGTCACTCAAAGGGGTCCACAGCCCCTACACTTGCAGCCATGGGTGCTTGCTGCACAGTAGTTACAAAAGAGTACAAGGGCAAAACCACAAAGTGGACCAAGTCATGGAATCAGACAACAGCTGCTTGCTGCGCAATCGCATTCAATGCCAAGTTGGCACACGTGAGAAGTTTTTCCCGCCGTTTGAGTGCTGTTGGCTGTCCGTGGCATAGCTCTTTGTAAGCATACATTCCATTCTTGTACCATACAGTGTCATGCTTCTGTGGTAAAGTGCACTGGCGTGGACCCAGGGTGGTACCAGTAGCCACCAGCATGTCACAGGCGCATGTGTTTGGGAAACCGTGCATTGTCACAGATTGTTACATGGACATCAGCTGCAGAGCACAGAGCCGGGACAAGCAAAACAAGCATCTGAAACATGTCTCGAAGATGTCGTTCGATACATCAGGAATGGGGGAAGAGCACTGCATGGGGCCGTGGTGGTGATGGAATGAATGGCCACCGGTGCACAATCAGCTCCGGCCTTCACAAAGAGCCTCACCATGGAGCCACACCATGCCACGCTGCAGGTGGTGGGGCCAGTCACCAGTTATTAACAAGACAGACGTGCCAGATTCTGAGCTGTCCTAAGAGGGCGCTGTAAAAAAAAATGCAAATGTGACACTTACACGCTGTGGCCATGGTGAGCTGTTCCATTGCACTGCCACGGCCAGGCAGATGATGAGGCAGTAGGAACATGAAACCATCATCTCAGTGGCCTGGCATGGAACTGGGAAGGGCCAGACTTTGCACTGCAGCTCGCATGCGAGCTTCAGTAGGCAAGCAGGCAGGTACTGTACCACCCCCACGCACACAGAACTTCTGATCAGGAACCTCATCCCAAACCCTGAACAAGTGGTCCATCCCTACCACGCATTCAATGATGGCTAATGTGATGTTACAATTCTGCCTTATCCTGGAATTGAGGGCGTGAAATCAAATGTGTTTTGCTGCCAGCCCACCAGCTTAGATGCCACGTGCACTGCATGCATCACACCTTTCCAAACCTGCACATGTAAATGTAAATGTAAACATATGTGACACTTACTCGCCATATCCTACAAGGACCTTGACATCTCCAGATAACCGGGACCACGGGCCAAGGGGGTAAACCACCTGGAAACCCCCCGCCATGTGCAGACAACCGCACGCAACTCACAGGGCCTCCTCCTGTGCTAAGCGAGGTGGTCGCGCGCGATTGTGTTCGAAACCCA
>JAUMHO010004086.1:0-15461 GCA_032360965.1 Ulva armoricana | reverse complement strand
CGCAGTCCACCCTGTCTCCTTGCATGCGTTGGCCGCATATGACTGCGCAGACGCATGGGAGACCACAAGGTCAACTGAGCCACGAGTTGCTACCTTTGCCTTCGTGAGGGGTGTCTGTACCAGGACATGATGTGGTTTCAGTTGGTCAGCTGCGCATGCAGCTTCTGCATCCTTCCTGTGGTGACCTGAGTGCATGTGCAGTTGGTCCTTGTTGACCTCAATGGTGCCATGTGTCAAACAACAGTGCCATGTGCCAAACAAGCAGCAGTGACCAGAACTGTTTGATCGGCTGCGCGGCTGCCAGATGCAGTAAGCACTTGCCGCACGCGGTACCAATCTCGATACCCACAATTCGGACGGTCTGAATCATGTGCATGATGTGATGTCCGGGCAGACGGGGTGGCATCGGCTCCGCCAATCACGGCAACCTCTACGGCCCCGAGTGATGTTGCACCAGAAGGCCTGACCCGTGATTTCAATTCGAGTCTGTCCAAGTTTCAGTATTTGTTGTTTGGAGAGAAGCCTGGGGCTGCGCTGGAATGGTTGCAGACGAAACCACGGTACATACCGCCTCGTGTGTTCACAGGCGAGCCATCCTGCTGTGTACTGAGAGGATCTCGTGCTTCCTCGTCAGGCAGTTCACGCTCGAGGTCGTGGGTCCATGCCCACGGTACGGACTCGCCTGCGTTCGTCTGTCCAGACGCACCTCGACAGAGACAGAGACAGTGCGGACGAGACGATGCGCTGCGTTCAATTTGGGCACGCCGAGGATACTGGACAACTGCAGAGAATATTCAAGCGTGCGCTGGCTGCTTGACGTACACGTATACGTACCTGCATGCACGGTGTACACTGCATCCGACTCGTGGCGTCCCAACCAGTGCGCGAAAGCGGTACCTACCTTGGACATGCCTAGGCATGGTTGATGCCTGTCTATTCTGCCAGACTGTTCGAAAGTCCCCTGCATTGAGGGGTTTGAGAAAGAGATGATTACGAACTTGCGCATGAGTCATGCTATGGTCATGCACTTTCCGGTCAACGAGTGCTCGCAGCACGCATACGTGTCCACCCAAACGAGATCTCACAAACTCCTTGGAACAACTGCTTTCAACTTCTCTCCCGAGGCATCTCCACCCTCGTTTTGAGTTATATGGCCATGAGGGGCTGCGTACCCAGTGAAAGCCACCAAGTGTGCGGATGCACCGAGGTTTCTAACCCGATGAAATAGTCGGCGCCGCCTTGTCCAGTTATGCCAGCGCTTTCGGCAAAACGATAACACAGCAACGACCATGCCGACTACCGCCGGTTTAGTGTTGCCCAGCCCTACACAGGCTACAAGTGAATGATTGCTGCTGCTCCACTCAACGGATTCCTCCGACTTTGCGTCCTCGCGTGCTCGCGCTCCAGCTTCGAGTTGACAAGGCTAAAACATTGAAGGCATTTATAAATTCTGCTCTGTATCAGCAAGTTCAGGCTGAATCAGGAGATAGCGCCTTCTTCCTGATCGCGCTCAGTATCCCATCTGCTACTGAATCCCAAGTTCGCGCAATGTGCCCAAGCACACACGAGCCAGGGCAGAGGCGTCAACACGCTTGAGAGCTTTTGGCACGCAATAAGTGTATGTTGAAAGGTCTGTGACTGGGCAAAGCCGGCCGGAATGACTTCCAACGGACGGCCACACAGGTAAGTTGCGCACAACTTGTACCGTGCCAGCGCTTGAAGCGCCTGTCTGCAGAATTCCATCTCACGATTCAGTCATACTTTTAATAATTCCAGAGCTGCCGCTGAAGCTGCTTGCATGATACGTTTCACATTGGCACAGCGTCTGTGTCGCAGTCGTGCCATTGTCTCTGTTAGGCGTCAAACCAATGAAATGCGTTGCGTCGGGCACGTCCACATATCCCAGCACATGAACAATATTACATGTGCTTTCTTATTCTATGACCGACGAAATGCGTTTCAGCAGTCTGGCCGCTCTGTTTGCCCTCCCTCATTGCTGCGCGTCCCTCGCATGAATACCTTGATGCCTGGCATTGTTGGCACGGCTCATCCTCATGATTACCACTGCAACATGTGTCCGATGTTTGCGATCCTGCGCGGCTGCGTGTGGATTGCCCCGCGCTCCTTTATCGGCACCGAATGCCATGCTGGTGCTGGTTGGGTTTCCGAATGGTTGGCACATCCAGTATCAGCGTCCCTAACTTGCGCATCAGGTTATATCATCTGCGCATCAGTTGGTGTGTGCATCGTTAGGCCGATTTGCGGATTTTGGAGTGATGGTTGGTAAGGCCATGTCTCGCCAGCAACGTCAAGCCAAAGTAGCAGGCCCGCTGCCACTAGGAACATATCCAGGACATTATGAGGTGAAGTTTATCTTTATTGACGTATTCTCAACGGCATGCGAGCGTTATCACGTGCTGCTGCGGCTGGTGCGACAGGATCGCTGCGGCGAGTCACATGCACACTGCACGGATGTGGCAGTACCGTCAATGCGCCTCCGGATCCAACTATAAACCATGGTTGTGAATGCCCCCTTACATCAGTGTGTCATGGTGTACGGGTGCAGGTTGAGCATAGGCTCGCTTCCCGATGCGAGTCCATATCCTTCAGCCAGCGCCCGTGCCGCTCAGCTGCGCCCCACCTTCAGCCAAGGCAGTGACGATGGGAACTATGATGCCAAGACGGGGCATACAACACCAACAACAAATAATCCAGGTGCGGATGGCCAACTTCTCACGTTGCATCATGCAGCCTTACTCTCAGCTGCAACAGCATTGTCGGGCCCCCACAGACACCAGGCTGTGCTGATGCCAGGCATGTGTTTGTGCAGGCCGAGGCATGTTGCAGGGGCTGCAGCCTCGAGTGAGGTCTAGCACTGCAGTGAATGCATTAGATACAAGTGGGTGCTGTGGCGCCTCCAACCAGACATCGCCAGAGAACAGCCCCATCTCAGCCATGCCTTGGAACAGGGATCCGGGATCAACCCCATCTGATGCATACGTACACGTCCGGCGCGCTTCATACGGCAAGCTGAACGTTCATAAGCCTGCTGGACCACTCTTGCGATCCTTCCCCCCACTGCACAGACGGTTGATGTTGTTCGTGCTTGGTGGCCTAGTGGCAGGGTGCCTGCTGCACGGGTTTGTGCTCTGGCGGGGCATCATTCATCATGTTGGCCCGTATGCCCCAGCTTCATATGGCGCCGGTCTGAGTACAGCAAACGGCGATGGGCTGCCCTCTCGAGAGTCGGGCAACATTAATCGGGTGATAACCATGACTCCCATCGCGACTCCCAAGATGTCTTTAGAAGACGCACAGAAGCTCGGGATGCCCGGGGACAGCGACCGCCTGCCAGATCAGCCTGTGTGGGACGCATCCAAGTGGAACTTCTCCGAAAAGGTCAACCCAGAGTCTGACCGGTGGCCCAACAGCTTGGCAATCTGTGCCATAATGAAGGGCGAGCACCCTGATGACGTCGTGCAATGGCTGAAGTACCACATGTGCGCCACTCCCATCAGTCCCTCAGCCGCCAACGCAGCAGTCCGCCCATCAGTGCTGTCCCTGCTCACGTGTGTGCCTCGGGCCTCCTGCTGGCATGGCCCTGCACCCACCTGCCTGCGCATGTGTCAGCATCTCGGAAGCCCGCTGCGGCTGCTGTGCAGGTGGCTCGGAGTCGACAAGGTCTTTATCCGGGAGAACGCAGCGGCGCTACCCCCCAATCTGATACCCCGAGTCCAGGGCATGATCGATGCCGGGTTTCTCGACATCGGCACGCTGCCGGGCCCGAAGCACCCCCTGCAGAACCGCTGGTACAACCGGTGTAGCAAGCCGGACATGGCAGGCGAGCACTCGTGGGTGACATTCCTGGACCTCGACGAGTTCATGGTCGTGCTGGACAAGTGCGCCCCCCCCCCCCCCTCCCCGTTGCAGGTGCACGCTCCGCGATGCCGATGCACCACGGGCTCATGATAAGGCCCGCGCGGCCGCTCCGTGGCCTCGCCGCTTGGTGCTGTGTGTTTCCCTATCACAGCAAGCTGCAGCGGCGTATGTGCTGCTTCCGTATGTATGAGCCGCAAGCAGCTGCCCCCTCTGTTAACGCGTGGCAGCGTAGACTCGGGGAGTCCGGCTCTGGATCACACCCCTTGCCACCGGTGTGCGTGCCGCTTTGGGGGCATTCGCGACGCGTGGCTCGGCCGTCATTTAGTGGCTGTGAGCGGAGGGCACCCTGTCCGCACTCACCTCGGAAGCTCATGTGAGCGGCTCATCTCGTCTTGGGAAGTCAGGGCCGTGGGGTGGTGCCCGCCGCAACCACGGGACCCGGCGGCGGATGCAGCAGTCGACCTCGTGAGAGCGGCATTGAGCGCCGGCCCCCATGCCGCCCTGGAGGCACCTTCGTGTGGCTGAGTGTGGCATGCCTGTGCAGGGGGCTTGCGTCGAAGACGCCCAACCTCAAGGCGGTGCTGGGCACGTACAAGGGCAACGCGGGGCTGAGCATGCAGTGGGTGCTGTTCGGGTCGAGCGGCCACATGAAGCGGCCAAAGCCGGGGGGGCCGCTGGCGCACTTCCACAAGTGCACCGGCTACCTGAGTTTCCAGATGAAGTGCATGGCCAACATGTACCACGCGACGCACCACATGATGGTCGGCAACACCGTCCACGACTGCACGTACAAGTGCGGCCCGGCCCCCTACAGCTTCCGTCCGAGCCTGTGCTGTGCTTGTGTTTGCTCGATGCGAGGCGCTAGTACAGCCGACGGTGCCACGGAGGCACGGCATGCGTATGTCTCGGCTGGCATGGTCTGTCGTGCTGCAGCCCCCACTAGCCGAGTGTGCGCCTGTCGTTGCGTTCGGGTTGACGAGGCCTCCGCCGGGCGGGATGCCGTGCCGCGACGCAGCCGTATGGTCGAGCATGAGGTGGCGCAGCCTGCTGTGATACAGCAGTCCCCGCATGCAATGCTGGCGGCGGGTGTGTGCTTTGCTCGTCAGCAACTGTGCGGTGCAGTGGCGGGCGCCACACCCCGGTAGCCTCTCCCACATGCCCTGTTGGGGTGCACCAAGGGTGCGCGCCCAGCGGCGTGCGTGAAGAGACTGTTGGCCTGGCGCCGCGCGTTTCTCGGTGTCTGGGGGCAGTGTGGACGTGGGTGGTGGTGTGCAGGCTGGAGGACTACAGTAACGTCCAGAATCCCCTTGTGACACTGACAGATGGCACCCCGCTGCATCTGTACAGGAACACGGACATGACCAACCCGCATAACGAAACCGCTCTGGGTGACAGCCGCACTTACCGAGGTCACCTGGACTCGGAGACGTACAACAGCAAGATCACGCATGACCACAAGCTGGTGCTGTTCCACTATGTGACGCGCTCGCTTGAGGACTACACAAGCCGCAAGATCAACCTGCCTTCGGGCATTTTCGCGAACAAGTATGTACGGCAGTATGGCAAGAAACAGCACCTGAACCTGAAGGATGGCACGGTCATGGCCGACTTTGAGCACGCGAATGACTTTGATGGGACAGCACCCATCTGCAGCTCTGCACAGAGGGCGTTCTACGCTGGCCATTGCTGCAGCGGAAATATGTGAAGGGGATGTGAGCGAGGGCGGGAAAGCATGGCCCGTTGCTCAGGCACAATGATATGCCACTTGAGTGGACCTTTCTGCTGCAGTACGTGCACGGTGGGGGTGCAAAGGCCGACCCTACAGCCAAGCACAGCGTGGTGTGCACTGTGTGGGCAGTAATTAGGCAATATGCCTCACATAAGGCGGCAGACCCTGCCGGCCACAGATGGTGAGGAATCTGTGCTTCGGACATTTGATGGCATGTTTTACATGAACGATTTTAATAATCGATCTTTACAAAGTGTACATCAGATCGGTCAACCTCCGTGTAACGTACTGATGAAGACAACGCTGTCGCCTTCTTCTACCTCTGCACTTGTGGTGCCCATGATCTCCCAGTCTGTGTCGTTGATTAGCACAAGGATGCCAGGCCTGACCGAATCGCCTTTCATGAAGAGCTCCGGTCGTTCCGTGAGGAGTTTGTCTCGGCAATGCACCATGATATCTACTATTGTCACACTGGCCTTTCCTTCAGAGCTTGCAACATCAATATCAGCCTCCTTTGAACCTCCGAACAGAAGGTCCATCCCTCCCGCAAATTCAACCTTAACGTGCACCATCACATATCAGCTCATATGCTACACCGGGGCGTGTGCGTGCTGCTGGTAACGCCACTGTGGGGGATGCAACAGCCCAAGTAGCCGCTGCAAAGTACGTGCCCGTATGCTTAAAGTCATATGAGAGTGTAAATGAATCCAACGGCGACTCCTATTTACAGTTACAGAAAGCCTGTCGGGAAGGTGTGAAGCCATGCGCCTGCGCCGATCCAGGACGCACCGGTGACCACTGGATGTCGAGGATTGCTCCCCTCGCTCCCCCTTGCAAGATCAATGAATGAATTTTATGTGAGAAACAGATTCCCCATCTAAGCTTTTGATGCCAAAAGTGATCAAGCTTGTGTGCATGATCGCTGTTCAGACACATCCGACGGAATGACCGGGCGTGGCCAAACGAAAGCGTTTTTCTCTGCAACATGAGTCATATCTCCATGCCGAGTTCCTCCGCGTGTTCCAATCAGCGCATGTTAAAGCCATTGCGCACTCGCCCTCGCCCATCATTGTTGTATTCTAGAGCCGAGCCCAGTCAGCCCAGTTCATCAGGCAGAGGTTTTGGTGAATATACGCCTCAGACCATCAGCGAGGCGGATGCGAAGGCCATCGACATTCTGCCTAGAGATAAAGTTTTGAGTGCATGCAAGATCACAAGTGCAGCAATGGCAGTTCTTGGAGTGACAGGCTGCTTGGTAACGCCACCTCTGCTGAAGCTTGTGGGCTCCAGCATAGAGAGCATCTCACAGGAAAGCTTGGTGGCAATACCATCCCCATCTGAGCTGCTTATAGCTGCTGGCACTGGATGCCTTGTGACAGCAACTCGGTTTGCATTGATGCTCGTCTGGGGCGACCTCAAAGCCAGCACAGATGCTGCCAATCTTCAGGTGAGTTTACACACAAATCCTCCAGACATCGCCTGACAATGCAGGCATGGCCTCATGAATGTCAAACTTGTATAGAATCAATCACCGATGACTCCCATCACTGCCCACACAGCCGGTTAACCAATTGTGCTGTGCAGGTCCTGTCGACAATTCCGGAGATGAGGAGCCGAGATGTAGCCTTAGTAGCGACTCTCCCAGCAGCCACTGAAGAGATCCTATTCCGCGGCGCTGTTGTAGGCAACCTCGGGGCGACCCCAGGCGCTGTGGCACTGGCAGCGCTCATCTTCGGGTATCTCCACATCTCAGGGCCGAGAAACTACGCCTCGGGAGTGTTTGCTGGCGCTGCAGGCGTGGCGTATGGCCTTGTCTACATTAGCAGTGGGTCGGTGGTAGCTGCAGCGGTGGCACACGCTGTTGGAAACCTCACGTCAGCAGCCTCATGGATACACACACAGCCTCTGGAAGCGTTTAAAGAAGTTGTACACCCAGAGAATGTGGACAAGGAGCCTTAGGGCGCTACCGCCCACCTGCTGCAGTGGGATTCACTGTGGTATCTTGCACATCGCGACTCTTCGCATTATGGAGGTGTTAGACTGTCAGCGAGCCTGGTCTTTGCTGCATGGAGCGAACGCGATGATACTGCTGGCGATGGTTACGGATGCTTGACGAGATCGTTGCAGCCTATATGTGTAAGGTTTTTCTTGAGTGGGGAAGCTACTGACGTGCCAGATTCACAGTGGCACGGGCAGTAGTCCCCCATGAGGTGCCTGCGACTGTTGTTGGAGGATGTGAATGCCGCACCGTGTGCTGATGACTTCAGCGGCACACTCTGAGTTGAGTTGCTGAGCTTGTGGATGCCCGGTCTGCGGATGCCTTGTGGGAACACATCCTAGTACACTATCAGTGGCCATGCTTTGATATACTGGCTAGTATTGGCCAACTTCCTTGCATCACGCACGTCTGTAGGTGTGTAAGTCCGCCGCGGATCTGCACAGCGTGATGTTTCGCCTGTTTGTGATCTGATGATTGTGTGGACAGCCGCATGGGTGTTTAAGGTAGCTAGCTACATGTCGCTTGTAGACTCTGCGACGATCGGATCGGAAACAAAACATAAAACGGGGTATCATGCCAAACTGGACTTCGGCCACGTCACCTCTACGCATAGGGGCGGATGCAAAGGAGGCATCCGACACAGTCAGGTAATACCTGTCCCGGATTAGGCTCATCGGTTCACCAGACCAACTGCAAGGTATGCCTGTGCTTTGCTTGGACTTGGTGATCACTGCTGTCAAGTCCACGGGCGGGGGGGATGGGGCTCCGCCAATGCAGAAATAAGTTCCTCAGTCTGTTAACCCCGGAATCAAGCTTCGGCTACGTCATGACAAATCCGCTGTGCATCAGCACTAGCTGAAATGGCAGTCAGGCACTGGCTCTCATGAAGTCTTGCACAGAAGCCACCTCATGCCTACCGCCCTCGGTGACCCAAACGCAACAGCATGATCAACTCTGCCGTCTGCCCCAGTTGCAAGCAATGTGCGTGCTGGAGGCTTCCTGACTGTGATTTCACAGCGCTGAGTCGGGTGGATTCCGGCTCTTCGGATGGCTTCCGGCTCTGGCTCTTGAGGCACCCAAGCCACGTCGCAATGAACATCGGAAATTCGTTTATCCTGTCAACATCTCACCAGTAAAGATTCCGTCTTAATGCGGATATTCGATGACATTAACGTCAGAGTTAAATTTCATGTAGGTGTGCGCGCGATCGACACTCTGATTCCCACGACTTATCAACTGTGTCTATTGTGGCCTGTGCGTCGCAGTCTGCGAGGTGCACGTCTACATCATGGCAACTTCTGTGAACTGTCTCACAGCAGACGGCAAAATTTGTATGCTACTAGCGAGGCTGTCTCGTGATTCAGACCTTCCTGTGTCTGCGAGCTTCCTACGGAACACAGCAAACGCGAGGGATCCACCGGTCCTACATGCGCACCTAGAAAGCCTCTTGATCAGGGAGCCAGGGATATTTCTGGAACGTTATGGCAAGGTTTTGTCGATGCAAGAATTGCAACCCTTCGAGGACTTGAGTGACACCACGGTGCAGCACTACGTCAGGCAATATACTGGCGTGATCAAGTCGCCAGCGACGCTAGGAGCGTCAAAGGCGGTAAAGAATAGGCGATTTGCCATGATGAAGAAACTGGTACGTTCATTCTATCAGGTAAGCTGGAGCGGACCGCAGATCCCGGAAGCGCTGATGTGCACATCCTTGCAGGATGGCGGAGGAAGCTACTTCAGCATGGAGAGCATGCGCCAGCGGGATCCCATCTTGTATCACGAATATGTGGGCCAGCTGCCTTTGATAGGCATGGAGGGCGGTCCCGATGGGCCAGCAGAACCATGTAAACTGTCAGAGCGCATCATGCGGCAGTATGAAGGACTGGAGCAGGCACGATGTCTACAGGCTGCAACGCTCAGGCAGGTGCGCGTTTGCTCTATGGCATCATGGGCTTCCTGACCACCTGCATTCTGTACATTCTTACAAGGACATGCCCGTGACCGGCACGTTTGGCACAGCTATGCAGACACCACATGTGGCCAATAAACCATCTCCGCTCCGCCACGACATGGTCCAGACAGTGTGGCAGAATTCTTGAGAATGAAACAAGTGCCCGAGTCATTCGTTCGCGTGTCGTAGCATTTGCAGCTTTGTAAGAAGTCAACACGAGTGCACGTGCAGGAGCAAGCCTTAGGCGTGCCAGCACAACACAGCACTCATGATCATTTGCTCGGCAATGCCTACACGAACCAGCACTTGCAGGACACGGACAGTGGGCATGCCGCACGAGAAGTTGCACCTCTCCAAACAGTCTTCCCAGGAAGCGAAGGAGGTGCAGCAGTACGAGACGACGATGCCTCTCCAAGAGGTGATGCTGAATCGGTACAGACCCACTCCATTGCACAGCCAGTAGACCCTGTGTCGCCTGATGCACTGCCGGTGCCCCAAGGGCGTGTGCACTGAGTGTGCGTAGAGTGTCAACAGGTGGTGCACATGCATGCTGACTTGGAGCACATTTGCAGGCGCAACATCCCGAGGGGGGCCAGAAACACGGGGCGATGCGGGTGCAGGTTGCAACGTTCGAGACCCTCATGCGAGAGCGATTCCTCGGCGGTGGGGATGCCGACTTTGTGGATTACAGCGAGATAGACAACGACCCGTCGCTGGATGACTTTTGGGCGAGAGAGGAGGCCCTGGACGCTCAAGAGAAGTACTTTGACGACCTCGGCTGATACCCTGACCGGCAGCCCTCTCGTGCTGTCCTTGTGGCTCACGGTTTTCGTCGCAGCCAATGGCACGTTTGTGTTGCATGTCGACTACCTCGTTCCTCAATCAAGCCTTTCCTTTGTTTTTGCTCTGTTGTAATGACGTACACTCGAGCTGAACCGCTGCGTTCTGCTTAGCAAAGGCTCGGTCGTGACCTGAGCCAGGCACCTGAGCAGCACTCGCGTCAGGGAGACGACACATTTGCAACCAGCATGGATGGTCGAATTTTATATCCCACACAATTCCGGGTGTGCTGCCTGCGTACTCGATGCTTACACCACCGGCAACGTGCGCTTCAGACTCACCTCCCCACATCGCTGCACAAACGGTGCATGCCACCGCATCTCCGCGCCTTAAATGTCAACCAGCAAGCTTTTGCACACCTGCAGCCCGGGCTGCTGGGACATTTTCAACACACGCAGCCACACCGCGTCCGGATCTACCTGCTCCAGCACGCGCAGGCTGCCACCGCATCCCCCGCCGACAAAGCGCACATCGCAGCCACAGCCTCGTCTGCCATCTCCGTGCCCCCCTCAACCACCGCAGCGCCGTTAGCGTCCCCGCAAATGGCCGCTAGAGCACACAGCGCTGCCCCCTGGCAGCGCGTTACGGTGCCGACGGCCGCGTGCTCCACGACGGCCCCGCCGTCCAGCCGCGAGCGCACCCCCACCACCGGCTTCAACGATGTGGAATGTCACGTGCATGCAGCGCCCGTACAGACCGTGAGAAGGATCGTATTGTGACAGATGTGTGTGCTGCGAGTGTGACCCACAAGTCTTCCGAGACAAGCAGCGGCCCTGTGGCTGCGCCCACGCTCGACGCTAGCTCGGCCGTGGAGTACGTGGCCCATCTCCGGGCCTCCAGTGCCGCCGTGTGCTGCCGTTAACCTTGCAGGAGCCTGCTGTACGCTGGGGTCAGCACTCGCCTCCGCGGGGGCGGCATCTCATTGCTCATTGTACGCCGAAAAGGAGGCCGCCACAAGGCGCCCTGCGGGGGCTCCACGGTCGACTCCGCGCACGCTGTGCGTGTGCAACGCGCGCGCTCGGTGCCGGCGGCTGCCACGTCGGCGCGGCGGTGCACGGCGGCGCGGAGCGCAGTGGCCCCGCGGCCCCTTCATGGAGGAATTGCAGGGTCTAGCTCTGTTCGACTGAGTTTGCGCCGCATGATCTGATCAGACCGGAACCGCTGTGACGGTCAGGGGTGACAACGTCCCATGGGACCAAGGGGAGTATTCCAGCTTTGGACACAAGCACAATGACCCAGCAAGTCGTTTGTGTTGTAAACCGGGACTGTGTCCCACATGTTAGAACTGGATGTGGATATACCGGACAGGCTAGGATACCGCACGGTCATACCTGACAGGGTCGGTCGGTCGGTGTACTTCTACCTCGTGCGGATGTTAGACGATTGGCTGAATGCAGTGGTTGTCAGAAAGAGTGGTTGCAGAATATGGACCGTGCCTATCATCCTTTCAGATCACTCATCGGTGCCAGGAGACTTGGCTATGCTCGCAGCACCACTTCGCCCCCCATGACCACCACTATGACAACGAGTATCCTCTGATGAGGGCCGTTCACGCGTGTCTAATGGCATAGACGTCAGCTCATTGACTATTGAACTAGCATTTACAGATGGTTCGCCTCGGCGTGCTTCGCGAAGCGCGCGTCGGCGGCCTCTACCAAGCGGGTCTGGGTCAGCCTCAGCCTGGACCTCAGGGACCTCGCCTGTTTCAAGCAAAATGTCGTCTCCGGCGTAATCGCGGTCTTCTGAATCATCGTCAGAATACTCGACAGCAGGATCGGCGGGGTTGGGGCGTCTTGGTGGCATTCTGTAACAAAACCACAGCTCTGTTGCAGAGTGCCGAGACTCACGGACCCACGCAAAACTGAATACACATGACATAATACAATTAAACTACACTGTATGCTATCATGTCATGTTATGCACCGTGTGGGCCGGGTGCACTACTGCCACTGATGTCAACAGTGAGTGGAGTGCCCTGCATACAGATGTTGCTGCTTTCTCGAATGCTAGAGCAGTTTCGGTGTCCCCTGACTTTTTTGTCCACATGTCGTTTAATCACTGCGGTGATACGGTCATGAAAATGATGGCACGAGTCCCTTGTTGTAACTCATAGGCGGTTCTGCCCGCGGGCGTCTGGTACAGATTACATACACGCAGGGAGACAGCGCAGCATACCTTGTTCAGGGTGGTAGACAAGATACTGTGCGCTGTCAGACAGATCATTTGAGACTTAGTTGACAAAAGAGTAATTACAGACAGAGACTCATAGCATATATGGCCTTGGCCTAATGCCACAGATATTTTCAATCAAGGATGGTCACTCAATCATGGCGTAATGCCTTACGCGGATCTGCAGTGATCCTCCATGCATACAGTAGTGGCTAGCAGCACTGCGGCCATGCATGCATGCCCGGCACTGTCGCCCTATTACGACACTCCCCCACAAGGTGCAGGTAGCTTTGGTGCTGGACCAACATCAACTAGATGCAGCTTGTCCCTCATGTCAGACCGTGCAGGACCTGCCAACACCTTTGTCAATCCATCAGCCAACATCTCCTTTGTACCTATCCATTGTAAATCCATCTCATCCAATTCTATGGCCTCTCTCACCCTCAGGTGTCGCACACGGATGTGCTTAGACCGGTCACTAGATATAGGATTAGCTGCCAGCAGATTGGCGCTCTTATTATCACCCCACAGTACTGTCCTCTGCGCAGAAATGCTCAAGTCAGTACACAACTGCTTGATCCACATTAGTTCATTTGCAGTTGCAGTCATCGCAATGAGCTCAGCCTCAGTTGTATAACCAGCTATAATGTCCTGTCGTTTGGATCTCCAGGACACGAATTTCTTATACATCCTCACTAAGGTACCAGACACACTCTTTAGACTCTTAGCATTAGCAAGATCAGCATCAGTATACACTTCCACCACACTGCTCTCCCCAGAGCCCTTAAATTGCAAGCCAAAATTCATTGTCTTCTGCAAGTATCTCATAACATGCTGAGCAGCTAACCAATGCCCCTTGGCACTCCCAGCCATATGCATGGCCAGGGAATGAGCTGCAAATGCCAAATCTGGCCGCGTCGCTACAGCTATGTACTGGATTCCTCCTACAGCTTGCATGAAAGTCTTATGCTCTGAGACAGTTGCTGAAACTTGAGTAGGTTCTTCCTTCAAACTAAGCAATTTCTGTTTAGGCACCATTGGTGTGGGTGCGTGTCTACATCCTAGCATGCCATGTTTTTGTAATAGGTCACTGATCATTCTTCTATGTGCTATGGTAATAGTCTGATTCTTTTTGTCGTGAATCACTTCCATTCCAAGAACAAAATCAAGTTCCCCTATACTGCGTCCTTTGAATTTACGCAGGATCTTATCAACTAGTGGTTGCATCAGTATGTTCGTTGTGAATATCAGTAAGTCATCAACCCACAAGAAGACAAAACACCTATCATGTTTGCACACATACAGTGCAGGGTCACAGGCAGCACGTACAAAGTCAAGGTCATGCAACAGTGCAGCCAGAGCCTTGTGCCACTCTCGAGCAGCTTGCTTCAGACCATACAGTGCTTTCTTTAATCTCCATACACAGTGTGTGCCATCATTCAGGACTTTGGGCTGTTCTTCATAGACATCTTCTACTAGTTTACCATTGAGTAAAGCACATTTTATATCAACATGTCTATTCTCTAGTCCTTCTTTCACGCATATCGCCAGCAGACACCTCAGTGTCGCATAGCGTCCCACAGGTGCCCATGACTCAAAGAAATCTATACCATATATTTGAGTAAACCCCCTCACAACATATCTCGCTTTGAAACGTTCAATCTCACCCGGAGCGCCTCGCTTGATCTTCAGGACCCATTTTCCTGTGACTAGCACAGCTCCCGCAGGCAGCTCACAGAGTTCAAATACATCATGTTCACTTAGTGAAGCTAACTCCTCTAGCATCGCCTCTAACCACCGCTCTCGATGAATACATTTCATGGCTTGGTTCAGTGTGGGCTCATCACTAAAGGCAGCAGCTCTCTTCCTAGCGGCAGCTACACGGCGCGACTCAATACGCCTAGCCGTCTTGCCACCGACAGGGCTCACCTGTGTCGGCTCTGTCTCTTCTGCATCAGATGTCACACAATCAGCCTCAGCCGATACATCCTTAGACCGGTCAACAGTGTTTTCTACTATGGACATCCCTTGTTGCTCACATGCATCCTGTCTAGGGGTCTCATTCAGATGTAATGCAGCTAGGTCAGCCGTAGATTTACCCCCAGCGCAGTCCATAGCAGCAACAACAGGTACTAAGTGCTTACGAATCAAAGGATTTTTACCCAATGGCGCGGCTGGAGCCCGTACCTCATCAGGCGGTCTCAAAAACCGGCCAACTTCAGCTCGGTCCGCCTCAGCTCCCCCTGAGCCAGACGCAACCTCTTGTCCCGCTTCCTGCTGCCCCATGTGATCAGGAACCCCCTCTGGAATTCCAGAGTCCGCAGCACCCCTTAGCCCTCGCAGTGGGCCAGCAACACCCGTAGCGGCAGACTGAGGAGGTGGGACTGGCTCATTGGACCGCAGGTCACGTTGGTCGGGACGGTCAGACAGGGAAGAGGTTGAGCTGGGTGTATGCACACCCTCAGGTGGCATTAACCCACGCTCAGCTACAGGCGGAAAGATACCTGCTGCCCCTAAATCAGTGCAGGCCCTATCCCGATGAACAGATGGGGGCTCATACACGAGTGTAGCACCATGCGCCTCAGCGCGTGGTGACTGGATGTCGGAGATTGGAGACTGTGGAGGATCCGGTAAGTCAGGGCGCATGTCAGGCTCGGACAGACGCCGAGCCCGCTTGTTGGTCACTGCCCGAACATTCAAGGCCACTTCTGGAGTGCCTCTGTTGGCGTGGCGGGAGATGAGCATGGCAGAGTAGACCATGGGTGAAAGTGGAGTCCCCTCAGGGATGTCACTCTCTGGCCTACGCATGCGATGCAACTCCCTACCCGCCACGTTGTTCATCTCCCCCAGGTCTGGATGCTCCCCACAGTTTTCAGGAACATGTTGACCCCTGA